>CM076397.1:24093810-24257446 GCA_038363315.1 Mugilogobius chulae
CTCTTGGACTGGTTCTTTCTCTCCCATTTACTTCACCCTCTTTCTCCCTATTGGCCCAGGGCAAAAACAATACACATGATTGGCTGTGGGTGAAAAAAGCAAGTGAGGACAGGCATGACAAAGGCCAAGTGAAATTGATTCAGAGTGTATCAGTCTGTATGGATATGCTTGTCTCTGTTTGTATGTTTTCTGTATGTCTGTTAGCTTCTGGATTTCAGATTTCTTTCTGCAAGTGACTTTCATGGCATATATAGGAAGTGATAGTTTATAGAAAAAACATTTTCTGCAGAAGTGGGGTCATATACTTCACCAGCTTTTCTCTAAAAATCTACACACAGAATCTGAATGTAGTAGACACCAAATATTTACAATGCTGTTAGATTTTTAGGCAATCTTCACAGAGTAAATACAATTGAAAAGTTTGCTGCTTCTGCACATTGTTAGGAAACAGAGATTTAAAACATATTATTTTTATTTATTATTCTAGTGATGCTCTTTTGCAGTGGTTTCAATCTATGGTTTGGACATATTTTCAGTAAAAATCCCAAAAGAAATGTTTATCTAATTAACCCTGTGTTGTTGTACCACTCAGTAACATGATCAGAGAAATCAGACTAGGCTAAATTTTGATTCTATTTACATACAGTATAAGAGAGTAAACCAGTTACCCTGTGTCAGGTCCATGATTCAAATACTCATAGATCTTTATTACGATTACTTTGTTATTACACTGTTTGTAAAGTTGTCTGTAAAAGTACATTTTTGTGTGTGTGTTATTTTGGACATGTATGTTTTAAGCATGTAGTTGAATGTGTGTGTGTCACTTTGTGCAGAGGCTTTATGGTTCTAAAATTCTTAACTTTATAGCTGGAATGTAGAGTGTTCGGTTGTTGTGAGCATGCTAAGTTACATTGTCCAGTTGCAGACCTATTGTCTGTTTACATGACGTCCGAAATCATACAACAATCGGTCGAGACCACATGTGCTAACTGGTTTTCGGAAAACCAGTTTACTGCTTCTCAGTTGGTCTGTCCGAGCTTACATGGAGAACTAGTTTCAATTGGAATTGGCTAGTGTCCGGTTTTCCTGGTCTCATGTAAACGCCCTGAGTGACTAATAGTATCTGCTCGGCTCTACACTACTCCCGCGCCTCTTAACCTTGCTCAGAGGGAGAGCATTTCTATTCCAGTTGGGGCTGTGTTTAGGTGATTGTGAACATGGGCAACGCACGGTTCCTCCTCTCTTTTTAAATGTTAAGTACTATAAGCCCAAAACTATTTTTTCAGCCTTTACCAATGTTATGTCAAACTTATTTAAAACGTATTTGTGGTCTGTTGGGTCACAATTCAACACAAATGTGCTGCAAATGAATCAGCTGTTCCTCACGTGTACTTCCACACAGAGTGCTGTAAGTTTCATTTTCACTTTCTCAGCACACACGGCACTGTAACAAAAGAACGGCACAACGTTTGCTTTTGACATGAAAACTTGTACTCTCTTTACCCGGAGAAACAATGGGAAAAGGAGATTGGAGGTTGGATTACATATTTTTACTCACCCTTTTTGGCTGCATCATTTGGGATTCTGCTTTCAGCTGGAGCAATTATCGGGAGGATATTATGGCAAAGCTTTGATTATAATTAATTAATTCCAAAATCTGGAGTTGCGCTGTAAGGATCACATATTGTTCAAACGTGCATGCATTACATATAAAACTACTTCAGTAAACTAAAAAAAAAGTTGATTTGCAACCCCTTTCATGTGTATTTTTCCATTATTCCAATCTATGTTTAGAGGTGACATTGTGACCAGGTCAGCTTTGTTCATCTATTGCTTTACAGTCTTTGGCTCAAAAATAGACGTAGCCCACACACAGCTAGGGAGCTTCTATTCTTCTTGGATATGGACCAAAAATGTAACCACCAACTCAGTCCGATTTGTGGTGAAACCCTATCCACCTTTGGGAATTCAAAGCCTCTTTATAACATTGTTTAAAATGTGTTACTGATATGCAAAGGATGAGTAAAAGCCTGTACATTGGAAAAATATTTGTATAACTATAACTTCATCTGTGGTTTCTCTGGGAAATTATGTTGGCTCATGGCAATAATTAACTATATTATTTAAAATTATGTCAATCACTGTATAAAAAATGGGTGTCAAAATAACAATAACTGTTTGTATGGTTAACATGAGTTGTAGCAGTCACACAGATGAACAGGGGATAGGAATAACAAACAAGGAAATAGGTTGATTAGGGTGTGTAACACTTGCTCCTGCAGTGCCAACTGTCGAAAATGGTGCGTTTGGATGAAATTCATGTTTTGTGCTTCCTTCTTTCACAGTTGTTTGAGAACTTAGGTGTCTACTGAATCCTGACATTTTATCAGATCACAAAAGCGTTGATCGTTCCATGTCTGGGCTGCTGCCATGTTTAAACTCTGCTCCTCATGTCTGTGTCCACTCACTGAATGTGTCTGAATATGTGTGTTTATGTTTTTGTCCTTGCTTACAAACGTAGAAACAGCCCTGACCCTAAGGCCAAGGGCAGATAGTTGTAGTATTATCTGCTCGGTCGTAGAGCTGCGCATGCCAAAGTATTCCTGTTTACTTAAAACACATTTTCACTGTCACACACCATACACACAGAGATTGAAGTAAATTTGTACACAACACAGACACGCTGATTCCCTGAAAGCCGCTCACCTAAGCCTCCATATGCTGTAATTACTAGACAAAGACAGGTTATTAGACTCCCCTACACATTTACTGTCTGTCACTGCTGCGACTATATTACACGGTTTTAGCCACAGGGACCTTTGTGTGAACTTTTGAACCCCTCCCATAAAAACAGCAGTGCCGCATTGCTATAATTCTGTTCAATGTTACCTTTAAGCCTTCAGTAAGTGGGATTTAGAACATAATGCCCTTATGCAGGCTGTTTACACAAGATCCCCACCATACCAGCCACACACTCAAGCCCCCCTTCCGCCTCAAATCACATTTAATAGGGCCAGTTTGATCCCATGCCAGCATAAGCATACACTTGCTATGACCTTGCTTGAATTTAATGGGGGTTAAAGAAGTTTTCACATTGGCAGCGTGCACATTAATAGTTTGTCTGGAAGATTTGGTAAATTGGAGAAGACGGAAATAAAAGTCAGAGTGTCCGATTAATTGGCTCTGCCATTGCTCTTGTCCTCCCTCTCCCGCCAATGCTCAGACCCATCACATTTTGTTCGAGTTCACCTTGTAGAGTGACTGGAAGATTCTGTTCAGTTCAGGACTTGGGCTACATCTCAAATTTATTATTGCCCCTTATATTGGTAATATATCAGTATCATTACAAGGATCAAATTATAGTAGTTGTGGAAAAAAAAAGGACAGTCCATAGAGATTACAGTACTATAGTTAAAGTGTATATGACAGGTAAGGCTATGTTTTTCAATAAAGCAGAATGAATAAGATTTCACTAAACATTTTTGCTTGTTTTCACTCAGTTTGCCTGTTTTGATAAGTAGAGAAAAATCTTCAGTTGTTACATACAGTATATAGCAAATTACAAATTGTAGTACTGGTAGGAATTTATTTATTTATTTATTTATTTATTTATTTATTTATTTATTTATTTATTTATTTATTTATTTATTTATTTATTTATTTATTTATTTATTTATTTATTTATTTATTTATTTTCATTGATTGTTTAAACTCTCAGAAAATTGTGCCAGTTTTATGTTCATGTTTTTTCATTTAGTTACTTTTTGATGACATAGGTGAAGGGATTCTGTTTTAGATCTCAAATTATGTCCTGTAATACATCTTTCGGGCTCAGATAGACATAGGCCGCTACATCCGGTGGAGTAGTTGCCATGGCGACACAGTTTTACTCCAAATGCAATGAAAATTAGGGATTCTTTAAAAAAAAAAAAAAAAAGAAGAAGTTAGTTTTTGGTCATCTATTATAGACGCAGCAACGGCTGTAACAGCAATAGTGCAGCTTCTAAACAATAAAAAACTGTGTCACTATGACAACTATGCCACTGGATGTAGGACCTATGTCAATCTGAGACCAGAAGACGTAAGTGGATAACCCTATTTTCAACTTTTAATTGTTATTTCTTTATAAATTGCTAACTGCTGTAAAACTGTGATAACTACTTACTTAACTACTTAGGACAATCACACCAAACTAAGTCCAAATTCGACTTAGTTACTGTAGCAGGGACCCTGGTTTAGCTCACCATCACAATCTATGTAATTAGAGCATGTTTTTTTTTTTTTTTTTTTTTTTTTTTTTTTTTTTCATGTTGTGTCAAATCCAACCGAAGGGCCCGTGGGGCCCATGATGCGGCCCATACCAATGAACAGCCTTCATGCCGTGCCCTTCTCCAAAATATAAAAATTTTAGTACTTTTTCGAGGCTGTCTTCTAAGTCAAGGTTTTTAAGTACCTTTAGTGCTTCATTACATAGGATAGTAAACCTGGGTGTCTTAACCTAATGAAATGGTTGCCTGACGGAAATTCATTTTCAAGACAATTGCAGATGTAAATTCATGTCACATCAATAAAACCAGCACAATAAATCAGAAATAACAGCAGACCTATTATCTGTAGACGGAACACAGCATTAGTCTGACCACAGTACATATCCATGTAGTTAGAGACCGGTGCAAAGTTATAACCGCCTCTTTTTTTTTTTTCTTTTTTCTGGAGATAAAGTCACAGAAAAAGCCTTGATATACAGTCCAAGGATAGCTTAAGTGAAATGCCTCTTTTGTCCATCAAATGGAGTCTCACGCACCCTGATTAGAGGGTGCTTGAGGAAGTGGTGATGGAACATTTACATCACCCAAAAGAAGAACAGGCGAGAACCAAGAAGACGCGACTCCTGTAATGAGTCAAATCCCAGATTGTAATCCCATTGAGATGCTGTTGACGGACTTACTGTAAATAAACCGGACTGTGCATGCAAGAAACTTCTCAAACATCTCACAGTTGAAAGAATTGTTATTAAGTATTAGGGTAAAGTCTCCTCGATTGATGTAGAGACTAGTTAGTGTCTCACTCCAGTTATTTCAGTCAAAAGGGGCAACAGTAGTTAATACCTCAGTTATGTTATTCATTTTTGTAGACTTGAAGATCTTGATAAATATTTTTCCTCCAGTGTCAGTTCAGTGTAACGTAAGTGTCTGTTCACACAAGCCGATAAAAGTCATATTCAGTCACCTTTGCTTATCAATTTTTGTTTATATGTTCCATGACTGTATGCATTATCTGCACTCTTGTTTTGTATTTTTTAAATGTGTGTTTGTCTTCCTGCTTTGTAATTGTTCTTGCTCTTATAAATAAACTTGCCTCTTGGATTGGCTGTCCTCATCCTGCTAGATAAACCATTTCCCTCTACCACTGATCTCTGGCTCCAATGACTTAAAGTTATAATTGCATCAGGATAGGCATCAGTCCTGGTCACATCCATAACTCTCTGTCCACCGGAGTGGATCTCTCCTTCACTTTGTTAACATTAAAATGAAAAATCGGTTTAACGAAAAGTACACAGACTCATGGGTGTCCAATTTTTTTTACATGCTTATTCCATAAAGAAAAAATCCTCAGTTACAGCTCTTAAAATTATGGAACTGTGAATGAAAGTGAGTTTCATGACCAGGACAGTGAATACAACATGTGCCTTAGCGGTGAACAAAGTGCTCTCTGTGGCCATTACAAGCTTGTTTAAGCCACACGTCACTTTGGTTGGTATCATTTTCACGTGACACTTGGCTCTCCTTCACTTGTGGGAAATCTTTACATAAATTTGAATCTGATGTGTGTGTCACTGTCATTGTCTTTGTGACTGTCAGACAAAAAACTTTCTGTGGTCTTCAGAGAACAAAAATTCTAGAACTAGCACATTACATTTCGCATAATTAGTCCAGGTTCATTCTTGCTAACAAATCATACCTATCACCCTGAATTATTATTGCTAAATTTAAACTATTGTGTTCCTGTTTATTGTTGCCGTTTTGAGACATCAGCCACAGATTTAGAGAAATGACTTCCTTCACCCAGACACATTTTCTTCCTGGATGTAATTCTTCTCTATGCTTATGATTTCTCTTATATCACTTATGATTTTATTGTTTTGTTCAACATTTTACTGGATTTCCGTGGATTAGCAACATTCATAGCCTATTAAACATTTTCCAGTTATGGCACTGCCAGCGTCAATAATGTCATTTTCATGAGTGTAATATATAATAGCGTGATTGCAGCACAAGCCAAGCAAGTCTTCTAATCCACTGTAATTGGTTGGATTTTTATGCTATGAGTCAATGTCTGCCTGCTTGCCTATGTGCCTTTGATAATCCAATATACATTACATTTAATCTTTACCCTCTGTGTTCGGCAAATTAATTAAGTATTGACACGGAATCTGGCAAAACCACAGAAAACAGAATGTTACAGCTAAAACGATTACTTCCACGGCAGAGGTACAAGAGAGACAGGAGGATGGAGCCATGAGATGTGTCATCCATCTTATGAATGATTAAAGACACAGACAACAGTGGAATCATGTAACCAGTTGTAACATCCACATCAACATGCTGTTCCATGCATTGTTTGCTTTCACTTGACCAACTAAAATACAGTTACAATACATCAGTTTATTGTACTTTGCTTATAGAATTAATGAAGATGTGCAACACTGTATGCATTTGGCCCACTTAGGCCACAAACTTTTATTAAAAAGAATAATTTACGCAAAATCAACTTTTATGAGCTACTGATCTGGCTACAACAGTGTTTCTTTTATTTTTTTATTTTATTCAGTTTGATTAATCTTGTATTGTCCAGCCACTAAAAGCACTGATTGCTCAGAAAAGTCCTGTTTTCATCCAGTCATCATAGTTTGCAACACTACTGAGTCTTACATTTTCTTTAATCTAAAAACTTGTATGGATAATAGTACTAAACGAAGTACAGTCATGTACAAAAAGGTGTCATATTAAATAGAATAGCTTGTGCCATGATCTTTATTAAGCGTCACTGTAAATGTCTAACCAAAATCCTGTAATGATTATCTGGTAAATCACTCAGCAATATGTGGGCATGTATTTTTGCTGAGGCAGATTTTATTCAAATGAAACAGTAATCCTCCACAAAAAAAAAAAAAAAAAGATTGACCTGTTGTATTTTTAGATAATTGGCCATGAATGCACTGTCCAACATGGCAAACAGCCAAACATTTTTTGTGTCCAATTGTTCTTGTAATACCAAACAGTCCGTTTCAGATGCATTAGTGATGAATCTTTATACAGCATGTCTCGGATTGTGTTTATAGTATCTGTCTATTTGAAGGAGTCAACAGACGCAGTGACGATGGAGTTGATTTTATTAGGGAAGAGATTAGGGTCATGTTGCAATAAACTGGCTGCGGTCTTATTATTGGGATCTGTCCGCTGGAGTTTCCTACTGCAGAGAGAGACAGCTGGCCCTGTAACGTGATCCAGACCACCAACTACCCTTTTTACTACTTTGCAGCCAAGTCGAAACCCGGGCCAAGGACCATAGCGCAATTCAATTTGCTAAGGATGTGGACATGAAGCGAGACAAATGTCTCTATGGCATGCCAATACAAGAACATCTAGTCATAAAATAAAACTTATAGAGGTGGTTAGCAAGTGAGTTTCATTTACTCATAGTTTTGCATAATATGCAGCTATATGCATACTTTTGATATTGTCTACAAGGAATAAAAGTTACATTACTTTTAATGAATGATTTAATTTATTTTTTTTACATTGTATTGTTCAGTGGGTGAAATTTACCTCAACGTAATATTATTTTTAAGAGCACAAATAATCCACACCTATGCTACTTTCGTGATGATACTTAAAACATGAGTTAAGTTCATCTGTGCTTCTGTCTTAATATTACTTAAGTAACAGAGTTTCCTTCATTGGGGAAATGAAGAATGTTACTTTTCTTGCTGAAAAGTGGCCTGTATGAGTGTGGAGGTGTTTGGAATCACCCTCTGGCTGCTGCTGGTGTAGTGAGAGTTGTGTGAATCGTGTGAGTACGGTAAGTTCTTTCTTTCGTGTGGCTTCACCAAATCCCTCCTGTTCATGTGTGAGCAGTGAGCTGGCCTCGGGCTCATGTTCAGATATGGGTGCTAGTGATTGGTTTGCTGCCAATGGGGTCAAAGGTCAAGTTGCTCTGTGCGCTTTGTTGTTGTTTTCTCACAGTCACAGTTATGTTCGCTTTTTCCACTGTTTTATGACCGCGCTCACTGGTGGGAAGTGGATGCTGTATTTGGAACATGCCAGATTGTCTCCATTTGTAAACATGCCCTTTATTATCTTGTATAGCAACAAACCCATTTTATTTTTAGTGTTCCATACTTAATATAATTTCTATATTCAGCTAGGACTGCGACAGCCTTCAGCAGGTGTTCATTCAAAGCACTTATCAGTTTGCTGCCAAAAACCAAAACACAGCAACGCTGATTAAAACTGAGAGAACTAATTAGTCGTTAAGAAAAGTCCCAAGTGAAACAATGAGAAGCACACGATAATATTAGACATATGTCATTAATTATTAAGTTCATGGAAGAAGTTTCCTCTTCAAAGAGCATTTACAGTGCAGCGGATACAAAATGCCAGTTTACCAGTAGCAGCAGATACGTTTACACAGATGTGTCAGCTTCACTGGTCTGTTTTGTTGTATAGGCTACAGTTGTTATTCATATTTTGTGTCTTTATACAGTCTCTAACGCAGAATTTTGGACAAATCTTTTGCACAAAAAGAGCACGATGAATTGCTTGTGGTACATCAGTTTCTATTTCTAATACGTATGTCTTTTGTCTAGAAAAATAACATAGATGGAATTTGGTGATCTAAGCAAGTCATATTCAACTGTTCAGACAAACCATTGCCCAAAGTATAAATTTCCCCATTCAGGTTTTGGTAGCATGTTTTTGTTCAAGCTTTGGGAACAGCTCTTTTGGTTGTAGACTGTGTTGACAGTTTATATAAGGTCATAGTATTTCACTGGATGTTCAAATGTACTTGAAGTTCTTTTGCCTGTATGAATAGACGGTATTATGAATGCAGCTAAACCAAATTTAACATTCTGATTTTGCAGCTCATGTTCTCGTCTTCATCATCAAGATATTTTGTCTGTTCAGCTGAAATTAAGTTTTTCTAAAATCCCTCGTCTGCACTCATCTGGCTTCTTTCACACTGTATTTCTCTGCTCCTCCCAACTTTCCATCCCATCCTATTGTCATACTTCTATCCCCGTCGTTTCCGTATTGGCCTTATTGGGTCTAACAGCCCAGTCGCTCTCCTTTATAGAGTGAGGAAAGGCGCTTGAGCAGTGAATAATTCTGAACATGATAAATCCTACCTTAAATCCAGCCATGAGACTCCAACAGGGTTCCACATGTAATTCTAAGCCCTATTATAGGGCCACTAATGCCGGTTGAGGATGGCGAATCACGGCGCTGCCTGCAGCCATGTAAGAATTAGAAATAAATATGCATCGGTACCAGATAAATATAGCAAGCGGCAAATCTGTTGCAAGACGGTGTGTGTGTGTGTGTGTGTGAGAGAGAGAGAGAGAGAGAGAGAAAGAGAGAGAGAATAAGAGAGAGAAGAGAGAGAGAGAAAGAGAGATGGGGAGAAGTCACAATTTGCAGGCAATGAGAAGAATTCGCAACAGCTCTTTGGATAATTGATGGATTAAATTCAGTGGCTAAGGGCTTTGAGCTAATGTGCACCATCGTTTAGGGAAAAGAAATCTCAATAAATGTTTTGGTCATATTTAAAGTAATGTGATTACATTTCCGATTGCACATCTCATTTCAAGCTTGTATACAGCACTGCAGTGTATTAATAGTGGCCTATGACTGTTGTTTATTTGTTTCTTGAATTAGGTTCAGGAAAACCAAGACAAGATAAAATTAGTGAATGTATTAAAAATTTGACATACATCATGACCTTTTTTCATTTGTAAAGTCTGGTTAACCTGTCGAGTCTTCCCTATCCCCTCCAGAGAGCTCTCTCAAACAGAAAATATCGTTTTGAAGATTTGTCAGTTACAACCTCTATTAGATCACCCCCGTGGGTTTTGACATTAAGAGTAAAAGATATTTTCCAACTGATTTTTTCTTGGATTTGTTCTTCTGTCTCTTTCATGCGTGGGGTGCTTGGTACTGTGACATATTTCAAATGGTCTGGTTTTGTTGACTTATTAATTGCATTTTAAGTGAGCGTTGCGGGGTTGAACTTGCATGCTGAGAAATTCTCCTCACTGCTGGTTAGGATTGCAGCGAGTGAAATGGATTCTTCATCTGTATCTCCTTGTCTTTCCCTTCCTCACTCTCCCCATCAGTTGTTGCAACTTCTCAGTGGAACACTTAGCCCTGAAGAAAAGCTGTGGGGGCCTGTAACTTTTGATGAATGAATACTTTTATCTGTCTGTTTAATCTTGACTTCTTTCTCTGTATCTCATGTTTGTTCTCCTTCTCAACCTCCTTGTCTGCCTGTTTTGGCCTCTGCTCCTCACTCAAGACCCTGCTGGCTGCTTTAATTGGATTGTGCTGAACTCTGCCTCAGAGTTGCGTCTCTTATGATCATTGCAGACATTCTTTGACAAAGACTTTCTGTGAAGTTTGGCTTTGCATCATTGTGTAACCTTCCAACTGCTACAAGAACTCAACTTTCCAGGTAGAGACTTCAGATTTGCTGTCAATTATCTAGAAGTTGTACCAATCAAAGCACCAAATGATGTAGAGTTTTTTGCATATGGAAATTGTTGCTTGAAATACTACTAGCATTCAAAACATGTTTCATTGTCATATTGGAAAGAGGAGTAAATAAACCATTTGTCTAGTTTGATGCTTTTCTGGTCAGCAAAAGTTGCATGTAGTGCTTAGATAATACAGTTAGGGTTAGGGTTAAATTGCCTCACCTGATCACATTTTGACCCCCATAACTTGCACAATGTTAAAATTGGTCACAATCAGTCCTTTGAGTCTGTGTATTGTAAGCCTAGATAATAATACTGAACTAAAACATCTTTATGCAAAGGCAGGATCCTTTTGGAACCTCAACCCACACAGGGTTTGCATCCTTGGGCTTGCCCCTCCGTCGCTGCTCTCTTCTCTGCTTTCTCTCTCCTCCCCGGTGTTTCTCTCAGATTCTCCCCAGCATCCCCAAGCTCGATTGAGAGTGATGATTAAGACATCAAAAGCCAGTGCGCCTCACTGTAGATCAAAACTACAGGGCTGACGGGGCTCCCAGTCTGATCCCGGGTAGACTTCCGCTGCAACCCCACAGCCTGAGATTTGCCATTCCCAGCAGCTCTCCCTGTGCTCCAGTCCCATTAGTATCTCCATGCCAATCGGAGACTCCCCGTGGGTTCGACATGTAGCCAAGGATGAGTCAGGGCTACGCAATGGTACACAGAGTGAGAGGGAGGCAGGTGCGGGTGGTGCTTCAACCCATGGAGTGTGTTAGTGCGTGTAGGGGGCATCACCAAATGTGTGTGTGTGTTTATCATAGCTTAGGGCCTTCGTTCACCCCCACTGTTTTATCATCCCAGCGTTGAACAGCAGAAGCCCATCGCACTCCCTCTCTGTATCTTTTCTCTTCTTTTCATTCTCACTCTCTCCCTCGAGGGGCTTTAGTTCATGTGATTCCACGCTCCAGCTTTAACTTAACTTTGCCACTTGGCAGCCTTGGAAGATTTTTTTTTTTTTAAACTTCTATGCTTGTCTCTAGTTTTTACTCCTGCTGTTAAAGTGGTGATAAAGCGAACAGAAAATACAGGATTGTGAGGGAAAGTTTTTTTTTTTCTTTTAGAAAGGAAATATTCCAATAGAGTCAGTTGCAAGAGCTGGTGAGGACAATTTGTAGAAGAGGGGGCAAATTAATAATTGCGTTTTTCGTTCATGCATGAAAATAATAGGAGATTGGAGTTTTTCAGACTGAGAGAGAGTTAATATTAATCAAAAATGGGGTGGGGGGTGGGGGGTTGTTGTTAGTAAAATAAAGATAATACTGTTCTGGTCCCAAAACACTGCAGCAAATAGCGTCATTATCCACTAACCTCTCTATTTTCAGACTCTTCCACAGTAATTTTGTGCTAATGTCATGGTTAGTTGAGGCAGCAGCCCAGTCATTACAGCTGTAGTGAACAGTGCTACTATCCCTGGGAGATATGGGATAATGCAGTCCAGCAGCTACACACATTAAACCATAAGCAGTCTGGACTTACTTTTACAAATGGCATATGTTAACATCAGTTTTAATTAATATCCTCTTGGAGTACTAAGCAGTGACTGTGGAGTTATGCAGTACTGTACGAACTGCTTCTGTCTATTGGTCACTCCGTTTTTGCCAGTCAACCAGTGAGCCAGGCCCCGAGGCTAAGCTCATTAAGGCAGGAGAGTCCCCCATCTATCCCTCCTGCTATGCACCTAAGGGCCAACCTACTCCCTGTCAACTCCCTCTCTTTAATTGAGATCTCACTCCTCTTTATTTTAATGTCAGCATTATACCATTTCCTAGTCACTGTTTCGTCCCCTAGCTCTTCTTGAGTCCTTATTTTTCCCGTTTCGCTTCTAGTGCTGCTACCAGAAACAGTTTTGGGGGATCTTTCAGAGAGTAAGCACTTTTGTTTTATGAAGATGTGAAATTTATTTTGACACTGGACTAAAAATAGAGTGGTGCTAGTGATATGCCCTTATCTGCTCCTCATCCACTGCACCCCCCCCCCCCCTCCCTCTCTCTCTCTACAAGCTAGCCATTTTACATTATCTTCTGTTTTACGCTGTGACTAGCCAAGCTCTCTATTATCCGATATGTAGATGGAACACTGCAAACTAATAAGTTCCCTTCAGGTGACATTACAACATTTTAAAGGCAGATAGAATGAAGCTAACATTATTATTTAAATGTATGTGTATATTGCTTAAACACAAAAGTGAATTGCAAAGAAATCGTCAGACTGAAACTTTGTAAAATTATGTTTTAGATATTTTGTGGTAAAGTTGAAACATTTAGCTCTTGAACTCCATCTGGGCTGATCATATACATTGTGAACAGAACTTATTTCACTCGAACAGATTTGCAATTTATCTGTAGCTACAGGTGCAAAACTAATTTGAGGCTATTTCGTTTACAGGGTCTGGTATTTGCTTGGCCGTACGCAGCATTGAGGTCTCGGAGGTCTGGACCTCGGTGTGAATATTTGTGAAGAAAATTATAATATTCATAATGCCAACCATGAGATTTGACCAGATATGCAGCTGGTGAACGTTAAAAAGCTTCCGATACATAAAATGGCATAATTTTCCTTTACATTTTCAAGAGTAGGTCTTCAGGGAGTCTCTCAGTTTTATCCTAATAAATTGACAATTGAGGAAAACTTGATAATTGATTGGTTGCAAATGAAAAAAATTAGAACAATAATATTGTCATTTAAGAAAGTAGACCATACTTGTAAGTACAAGAATTTTGCGTACAGTCCTTGGTACTTGTACAAGTGAGCAATTCATTTTTAAAAGTGTGATTGGTATGTGCAAACAAAACAACCGTTTACTGCTGACCATTAGATGTAATACACTTTCACTAATAGTTTTTGTAAAGGCAAATATGTCTGTGCTAAAAGCTGGGCATGAAAATAAAATACAAACTGGACCTCAGTGCACATTTATACTAAAAGCATTGTATAATTAACTATATCCTTAAGCCAGTAAGTGTCCATGACTGGGCTTGTTAAATTGTAACAAGGCTTGGAAAGACTTAAAGATGATTAGAATGACTGTTACAGCTGGCTACTAGCCCAGAGATAATTCATATAGCTAAATAAATGTGTGCTGCATGGTTGCTTTTCCTGTACTGCCACCCTCTCCCTGAGCTCATATGATGCAACTGGATAAAGAGCAGAGCAAGGCGGCGTGGATACACATAAATGCACTTTAGCCAAGCCAAAGCTCTCTTACATGCTTTTTCATCATGGCTAAATGTTTGTTTTCCCCCAGGGACATTGGCATCATGGGATCATGTCTATGGCCATGTTATAAGGGTGAATATAAGCCTGTAGGGGGGCCTTAACCTTAACATCACCCTCTGTGCACTAGAAATATGTGTATATTGCTTGTTTTTAACCATTCATTGCAGTATTGTTCCAGTCACATGATATAACATTCTACAGACCAATAATGTTTCAATAAGGTCGACTAAGGCGGCTTTAATAAATATTGTTTAAAGGACATCATTGAATTCTAAATATAAAAAAGTAATAAAAAGAGAAAAAAAGGACTACATATGCTAAATATAAGAGGTAGACTTTCTTGTTATAAACAAGTAACGATATAACATGTCTCAAAAATTTCATCATATAATTACTATGACAATATTTACTACATGTTGTGTTTATGTGGAAAAAATATTAATATATTGAATAATAAAATGCTGCTCTCCAACATCAACATCTTCAACCATAAAAACACAAGTTAATGTTGAGTGCATGCCAGAGGAACAATATTTTCATTAGAAATGATTTAAATTCAAAGCCTCCTGACTCCTACTGCCGGTTTAACCTGTAATCTAATAAATCTAAAAAAGCAATCAGCCACAGACAATGACCATTCAGCTTAACCCTCCTGCCCTGCCTGACTAGACGGAGATAATTGTCGTGTAATGCGGTCGAGGGGGCAAGGAGGAGTGGAGAGAGTCTGAGGGTCAGTCAGGGCCCGTGTCTTTCACTGAAAATAGCCTCTAAATGTGCAAGGCATGGCTCCCATTATTAGACCTTTCCAAGTTGACGGGAAGGTGGCCAAGTCCTGTTTACATTTGCCGGTGATATTTGGATGGAGGGACTGGACAGAGAATGGGGGAGAGGAAAATAAATTACTGCGATAGTCCGGGAAGTGCGAGGCAGGTAATTGCAGTTGACAGTCCAGTCTGCCACACAGTTAATTTGAGCCACTGGTCCCCACTATCTGCCTACATACTTATATACTTCTATTTCTTACTATGTGGCAGAGGAACTACCATATCGTCAGCAAGATTACCAACATTCTTGACTTTCTACTAAGTGCACACTTCGCGTCCTTATTTTTCCTATAGTTTAATTTTCCCTTGGGAATTTTGGGACTGGGTGATAGTGTACCTGTCACTGATAGGGCGTCTCTAACTCCATATGACAGGTGAAGCGCTATATCTGCAAAGAAATTAATCCCTCCATGCGCTAAGACCAGCAAAATTTAACTCTTCTCTTGGTGAGAAGAGAAAGGCTTCTTAGGTAAATCTGTCTTGATCATTTAATGAAAAACAATATTGAAAAAGCTGATTGAGTTTCAAAACTTTTTGAATTATTCTTTTAGGTGTTTAGATTATTGACATTTAATATTCGCCATCCAGAAACAATTTTACCAGTTTAGACCTGTGAATCAAAATTCATATTTAGCAATAATTGTGCCCTAATATCAGTGGTGACAGTTTAGTGATTGAGTGAATCTTGTTTAAAAATGGGTCAGTGTTTTTGTGTTAACACTATGATGGACTGAAACACACACAAAATTTGCAGTTTGATTCAATGGGACTGTCCAAGTTTATTGTGTGTAAATAAACAATAACTTCTTTTACCTCATAGGACATGCATTGGTCACAAGGTTCGCCCATCTCGTCTCATCATGAAGGTTGGTAATGCCCATTGGCCCTTTGATGACATCCACTGGTCCCACGTCCCTGAAACCACTTGACATTTCTATCGACATTTACCATAGTGCTCTCACATTAAAGGCCGTGACATTTCATTTGCACATGATGTTGATTAAAATACACCCTATGGTCTTGAGAAAAAGGGGTGTAGGAGCCATCTATGTACCCTCAACTTTGAAAACAGAGGAATCATGAAAGGTTTTATCTTTTATATCTCTTTTATATAACAGTCAGCTAATCTTGGTGTAAGTCGAATCCATTGACATGCACTGAAGTTGATTTGGTCCAGTCAAGCTAGAAAATACAGGAAAACACTATAGATAGTAGTAAATGTAGCAAGTTAAAGTTGGCTTGGATATGACAGCTCTTTCATGTTTAAAATGTACTCAAGCTTTTAATTTAAGCCAAATGTACTTACATGAGGGTTTTTCGGGGGCACATTTGTATCTAGTTCAGATACTGTCTAGTACTGCTGTGCGCTGTGTGTTAGCCCCAGCTGGACTATAATCTGACCCTAGGCCAGGTCTCACCTGCCAGCTTCTATCGCCTCCTCCATTTGTGCACTGGCTCAGGGCATGTCACTGATGGGCAGCCTGCCGTCCAGTCTAAACGGCTCGTTTCCCAATCTCCAATGATATAAGCCTCATTCTGCCCTAAACAGTTAGTGACAAGACACATTTTAGGTTTCCCAACCCATGTTCATGTGTGTTTTCTCAAATAGCCTGACATTGCCTGCAGATATAGAATGCACTGACCCTATACTTTACACCCTATTATAGCAGGTTAATAAGTAAAATATGTGACATGAAGTCAAAATACTGTAATAAATGCTTAACCACCTTCAAGCTACCAGATGGAAATAACAAGAAGCATAAGACAGTGACCCAATTAAACTATTTGAAATAATACTCAATGATAGATTAGCAGTTAAAGTGGGAGAGGTGTTTAGGTTAATCATAGCCTGTGAGCACACTCATGTAATAGAACCATAACAGGATAATTACTTCATTTTTAGTTCAGATTTGTGTCAAAACACGAGAGCACAAAATCCTTTGAAGACAAAATACTTTAGTTTCCCCACTTGCTCTGTCAAGGAACATTTAAAGACAGTAATGAGTGCATCCTGCTACAAGCTGTTTTATCACTAATATGCTTTAGTGACAAGCTAATTTAGCTATCATTATAAGAACAATTGCCCTTACACCCTGATTCTATTTCTGTAATTGCTGTAGCGAAAACACTGTCTGCAATAAAAGCCAAATAACTTTGGGCTTAAGTATTGGTTTTAAGTTCATTGTATTTGTCATATTTATTTATGAATGTATTTATTTTTTGGGGTGGGTGGCTGGGTGGGTCATTGTGCTTCAGCCACAGTGGCAGCAGCTTTAGGTACGCCTAGAGTGCACGTAATATAGACTATTGAGTTATGGAAATGGCTGTTATATCATCAGCTCCATCAGTGAAACGATTTGGAGTGTCTACAGAGGCAGACACAAACAAACTCTTTTCCTGATACTCCTTTCCAGAGCATTTGGTGTATCTGAGCTGGAGGGGAGGACAGCACGCCTGTAGAGAAATGCTTGGAGAGAGAGCAATAGAATGAAGAGAAAGTGAGCTAAGGTAAAACAAAGAGACAGAAACAAGGGGAAGAGAAAGGAGAGATATAAGCCTAAATTGGGAATCTATTACTGAGGCCTGGGTACAGCAGCCACTCTCTGTCTGCCGTAAACACACAGAAATGTGTTCAAGTAAAGGGGCTTTATAAGTTTTCCCTTCTCCAGAGTAATGTGCTTTGAATGGCTGGTAAAATGGGACTGGGAGAATTTCATTCCCGCTGCCTCCCCAGGCGACTCACCTTTGGCCCACCAATGATATGAGCCCTTTTCTTTTTTTTCCACTTTTACTCTCCCTCGCTCCCTCTTTCCATCTTGCCGGCTGATGGAGAGGAGAGGAAATAAATGGGGGCTCGTCCACAGCAGGGAACAGGGGGCCGGGTGCATGGAGGAAGAGCAGCAGACAGAGGAGGATTTGGGGATGGTGCTTATTTATTTAGTGGAATGAGGCAGGTGTGTTATCCACACTTCAGATTAGCTCATCTGTTTATGCTAAATGTCACACAGCGGGAAGCTTGGCCATGTCAGAGGAAGTGCAGAAGACCATTTCTTTTCCTCCCTTATGCTTGTACCAGACAGAGAGCTCTTTTTATACACCTGTAATACCTTAAACGCGGTCTAAACACCAACGAGTACAATAAGCCGTTTACTGAATAAGCTTAACAGGTTTGCAGGCGGTCATTATATATATAGGCCAATATATATATATAATATATACAGTAAATATTTTTTTCTTCATTCGTTTTCTTCCCCCTGAAGTGCTTGTCCCCGCACTCCAAGAGAGATTAAATCATGTTTATTTCCAGGTTTTGTCACTACACAATAATATTAAATCACAAAACCTTGGATGTCATAGCTTTTAGCACCCACTTAAGTGTGACTGATGGGCTTTAAACATTGCAAAAGTTGCTAGCAATATTGTAATAACAGAATTCAGAGTTATTGCAATGTGTTGAAAGTCATAGTGGGCTACACTACATGTATTAATAAACAAAGGCTAACTAAGGCTAAGTGTTGATGATTTTTTTTTTCTTTCATAAACACACTTAGTACAAGCAGAATCAAAATATAGAGAGAGGCTAAAATATGTAGTTGTGATTGAAAGTTCTGTTCACAGCTTGTTTATTATTGCAGTAAAGTTAGATGTACAGGGAAAAAATGTGTTTTGCACAGTTGTTTTTTTTTTTTTTTGCATTTGTGAATGAACTGTTAAGTATCTAGTTAATAACTTCTACCACCTCTATGATTTCTGATAGGGTTCATGTGATTTTGAGAGTACAGAAATGCCCCTGTAGTGCTCTGGTCCCTCGCTCCTCTCACTTACCTGTCTGGACTCAGTGATGTGTGAGAGCAATGCCCGGTGTTGTTTGCAGCCATTAGAAGATACTAGGTAATGCCTGTGAGATGGCACCACTCACTTCTCTGCTGCTGGGAGTAAATGGAGCAGCCTTTCACAAATAATAAATCCCCTTGGGTCCTTTCTCTCCATCTCCCCCTCACCTCTGAGCACTGGCTTTTCATTTGTTTTATTTACATAGCCGCCTTTATGAGCTTTCATCAGCAGCTCTGCTTATATATGAAACTAATGGCTTTTCACAGGCGTAATTTGAAAGTGTGAGTGCACATGCTTGTTTGTGTGCACGTGTGCATTCATCTCTATATTTTATGGCTCTATTTTCGCCCTGGAAAAGTATGTGTGTTGACGATCTTGAGTGATAAAATCAACATTTTTATCAAGTCTTTATTTTCCATTCATGTGCCTGTTGGTCTTGAGTCACCACTGTCAGTTAGATTTTTACTTTCATTCATTTGACCACAGTCCTATCAAGCTCAATCTGTTGATGTTTATCCATTATCATCAAGATAAGAACATGCATGTAAAATGTAAAATGGTTGACTTTTGAAGTAGAGCTTGTAAACTTAACACAGCATCTTAGAGTCTTAAAAGATGCACTAGTTTAAAAATATCTATTTGAAGCTTACTAGCCGTTTGCAGTTTTATACACAAACTTTGCCTATAATAAAAGTTTCTAAGCTCAACAGTAAGTTGTATCAAGGCTCTGACTTTTGCTAATTGTGGTCTGTAGGTTTGTACCAGCTACCACTGCCTGCATCTTTCATAACTAACATAAATAACATGAAAATCTTGCTAACGATTATAGGAAAACAAACAGAAGAATGCTCCAGAGTTCTTCAAAACATACCGGACTTGCTCAGATGCAAGTGTTCATCAGAGCCGAACTGCACGTCTACTAATAATATGTCTGTGGTCACAACCAGAGTCCTGTTTGCTTTTTTTAAAACATACACTTTGTCAATAATCAGATTATTGCTATGCCACTATATTTCACTTTATCCTCTAACTTAGCACTAAACTCAACAAGGCAATCCAAAATGAAGACATTTATGTTGTGGGAAAACTAACACATGCAGCACCTCTGCTCAGCACCTCATGCTGTTTAACACCCCATGTGCCCCCTCGGGCTGAGCACAAATGGGTCCAGCTTAGGGCCATAATTGGTCTTGATCCTTGGACTGTGAGCATATTCCAGTGGTGGGTCTGGCTCTGGCGCTTGTTATGTGTGAAAAGGTGGCAGGGGAATGCTGGCCCGTAATTAACAGTGTGCAGGGGACTGTGGAGTAGCACATTTAAAAGTGAATGGGGAGGCCAGTCCATTCTGTAGCGCTGCTCTTCCTCTGTCTCCGCCTCTTCTGTTCCTTGTCTATTCACTCCTGCCTGTTATTGAAGCTGATGGGTTTATAGAGATTTTCACACTTTTGGACGCAGGGCTGGTATTGTGAATTTGTTTTTTGCTTGCTGCACTTTTTCTTGCCTCTTTGCTGAAACTTGCCACACGCAAGCACGGTGCTCTGCCATGTGTTCTTAATTTACACTGCTTCTCACCTGCATTCCAGACCTGCATTGGATTTTAAAGTGCTTAATTATTCACAAATCTGCCTCATCTACTGAACACACAATGTTGACTATTTTGCTGGGAAAAGTTTGAAATATGCAGGTATCAGTCTTGTTATTTTGTAAAGCAGTAACTCTGCACTGTAGCATAAGAAGTCTGAAAGAATAGCAATAATAATAAAATAATAATAATAATGCAATCAGTTCTTTTATTTTTTGTCGACATTTCAGTCTTATCAGTGACAGACCTCTTCTCTTTCAGCGTCTACATGTCCAGTCTCCAGTATGTATAGATTAGGCCCAGATGTTTAAACAAAGAAAGATTTTGAATATACTGTGACTTGGAGCATGTAAATAAAATAACACGGTGATTAATTCAGTGCAGTAAACCATGATTTGAGCTGGCTTATTTTTGTTTATGGAGAGTTGCTGAGTTTTCTTGTCATCAATTGAATGCTGCACTGTGAAAAAGTTAACGCAAAAAAGGAAGCATTGCATTTTGTGTATACATAGAAGTAGTCAAATTTCACTCTAGATAAACTGGTCCCTGAGTTTTAGCCAACAATTTTATGTATGTTTATATAGACAGACAGGAAGTAGGCTAAGTGATGAGAACTTCCCTGACAGCCTTCGAGATAAATGATTGCTCTGCTAAATGAAGGAAGCCCAGGCCACAAATGAGCCATCACAAGGAAATGCCCAACATGGCGTTCGAAGCACTTTTCTGGGCGCAAAAGCAGTCAAGGGCGCTTTAGTCTTGTGCAAGCTTGTCCCTGTCTGTGTGTGGTGCTGGGGTAACAGGTGGGGGGTATGCTATGTTCTGGTTAACAAGAGTGTTATTGTGTTGTCCTGTGCTGCATGACTGAACGTCAGCTGTGTTGGGGTCATACTCCGTCCCCCTTAACCCCCAGAACACTAACATGGCAGCCACGCATGCCCGCACTCACATAACACGCGCGCCCTCATGCACAAACGCATATGGACTCAAGGACACTCCCAATCACGCGCATACAAGCACATTCTGTTATGCATCAGTTGGTGGCGGCCTCTAATTGAATTGGGACATGATCAGTGATATTTCTGATTTGGTGGTCTGGGAGGGAAGTGGCATCTGCACTCTCTCGCTCCCTGCAGCCAGCGTGAGATGTAGCTGCTTCGGAGGTTGTGCAGACCCCCTCCCTTTCTAGTTCAAATGTACACTTAGCTTTGTAAAGTCACTCACACAATGGCCTGAGGCACTCCACAGTTCTGTAACATTACCCTACAACAATACCCCCTCAACCGCTGGGCTATTTACTTTCTGAAAGAGTTAAAGTCCTCCACTTAAAGGATTACCTTGCGCTTCCCCCACGTTGCCCCTATACCTGTGGCATATGATTTCAATTCACCGCTAAACGCATTTAGTCAAGATGCCGTGAAATCTTTACAATATTTTATAAAATATTGAGCTTACTACCTGTGTTGTTTCCAGTAGAGATGTTTAAACAGATCCATATTTGACAAGATTATTTTAAAATAACAGCAAAATAAAGTCGTACAGTTCACAAATTAACGTTTTATTTTTCAGAATAATAACATGTATTTGTATTCTTTCATTACTTTTGCATTTCTATTTGAATGGGAATAAAGAGAAAAAACTTCATGAAGGTTGTTTAGAAAAGCTCCTTAAAGAGCTGTTAAAAATGAATAAATCTTTTTTTTTTTTTTTTTTATTTTAGTTGTCTAATAATTAAACATCAACTAATATGCCTAAAGTCCAGCCCATAGTCTGTTAAAAAGCATACTTTTTTCATGCTCATCTTGTTACATTTTGCTATTCATGTTTTAGATTTCAGGTCTAGTTTTACTCACAACATCTTGTCAATTGCAAATCATCATTTTGCCATGCACTTTTGGATTGTAATTCATCTGATGCAGAGGATAAACTAAGAATAGAGCAGAAGTCTACAAAAATATTGCTTTTGCATTTTTCACTGTATTTGAAAAAAAAACTTTAGCAATATCAACAACACTGCCCATTTTGGTCTGCCCCTCCCCTGTCACTTCTAAGTGGATGTCAAGTGCTCTGACAACCTCTACCTTCTCTCAAAAACATCTCACGCTGAGAGGGGAGGGCCAAGCTAAGCACCGAGGCGGAGCTCAGAGATTGTAAGTGACCAGCTTGTTTACTAACAGA
The DNA here is from genome assembly GCA_038363315.1 of Mugilogobius chulae. Lineage (NCBI taxonomy): Eukaryota > Metazoa > Chordata > Actinopteri > Gobiiformes > Gobiidae > Mugilogobius > Mugilogobius chulae. The sequence goes on from CM076397.1 coordinate 24,116,249, forward strand.
CTAATTGTTGCCCTCCCCATGTACCAGCCCTTGTAAGGAACTGTATGGCCCCTGTGGAAATGCTTGACTTGGAGGTGACTTGTGAAACCCCCAGTGTGAGTTGACAGCAGAGGCGATCAGAGAAAGCAGGTGTACAATCTCCAGTCAGCCACACACTGCTGCTTCGTGCTTGGATTGTCTTTTATTTCAAGATTATATTTAATGAGCAAAACGTGTGCTCTGCTGGTAACTTCTCAATTTGCTATGGAGCTCTGACTGTTATCTCTTCCGATTGGCTATTGTCTCAAAAGATGAACACGAGCCACATGAAGGTCCTAGATCCCAGCTTTGAAGCACAGGACCATCTTAATTGTCTCTCATAAGACAGGAAATAGCTGTCTTGTGGTTTCATTGGGCTCTACTCTGTGGTCTACAAATTTCACTTTCACAGTAGTCTCGGTTTATCACATACTACATCTGTAACTGCATCTATCCATAAAGGTAAACAAAAAAAAATCAAGTATACAATGATTAAATAAAAAAGGTTATACTTCAATAAATGTGGTTCAGAATACCCCAAAATAGGACAATACCTTAGCAATTAAAAATTTCAACAAAATATTATTTTTGGGTGAAACAGTGGCACAGCGCAGTGCCCTACAAGAGTCTTGGGTTTTATCCCTCGATGGCCAAGGCCTTTCTATGGGTTTGCATGTTCTCCCTATCCTAGGTTTCCCCTACCACTAAAAGCATGTACAATAGGCTTCATCTCTCTCCCTCTCCTGGATTTCCCTGAGAAAAAGATTCAGAGATCAGTGGAACTTAGTTAAATAAAGGGCAATACGTTTTGAATGGTAAAAACACAATTTTAAAAGATGTCTATTACAGAAACAATGAAATTTAAACCATCGCCAAATGAAGCTATGAAGCTAAGGCTCTATATGAAAAGTTTTCCATCTTCGGATCAACCGTTGTTGTCACAGAGCTCGAGATAGTTTGAAGATGCTGAACTTTAGTGTGATAAATGCATTACATAATGACCTCCACAGGTCATCAGGTTGTTTCAAGCATTTGTTTACTTTAATTTTTGTTTTGTTATTAACATTTTGCACAACTGATCATGACCAGTGTGGTTTGGGCAGAAGCACATGTTGAAATAAACATGATGGCGCCGATGGACGTGCTTCGACCATTTTAAAAGAATTATTCTGTTTTGACTTTTAAAAAACACAGACACAAAAGTGATTTGTGCAAAGTTTACAAAAAACTTATATACTTTACTACTGTGATGCTTCGACCAATCAGAATAACTTAGACCTTTTTATAAACTAATGGTTCTTTTTTTACTACTACCGTGTCCATCTACTTCCTAAAACACATCTTACAAAATAAACATTCACCTATGGTTGGACACACACAATGACACAAAGTCACACACGCACCTTGGAGGCCCCTAAATTAACATAATGTCATGCTTGGCCCTTGGAGAATGCAGTAGACAGCTGACTACTGAAGCTTATGAGAATGCTCAGTTGTCAAGAGAGAAGAATTTACATGAAGGTGCCGCTTCCACTTTATGTGCTATGCATGACCTGAGCATGCCAGCTCCATGCACGTGTAGTCAGAGCTTGTGTGTCAGGAAGAGGTCAAGTGATGGGCCACATTTTAGAGGACTGCTATGACTTTCTGTCATGTTTTTGGGCATTGTTGTGCTCTTTATTCATGTATAAGAAGACCAAGGACCTACACAACTTGATCCCAAAAGAACCATTTCTTTGATATTGCAGCTTTGACCTTGTGCTATGTGAGAACATACATTCTGCCCCATATTGTGCTGCACTGGCATGAGGAAATATGGAACCAAAACATACAGCTTACATGATGGCATTTGTCAAGTAGGTTAGCAATTCAGTGTTTTCTTTAGAGGTCACTAAGTGGAGTTCTCCTGTGGAGATGAGACTATGGTCTTTGTTATGAATGTTCTTCTTTGGAAGTTTTATGTAGATTTATACTGACTATTGCTTTTTGTCTTTTTTTTTCTCAGCTATAATCTAGATGTACAATTATACATGAGGATTTTAACAAGGTTGTCCTGATAACTGCAGTGTTTTTCCCACTCACAAACATTTTCACAAACATGGCACAGAAATTGTACTGTTGGCAAAATAAATCTAATTGAACCACATTTTTTCCATTTTATGGTGAAAAAATAGGCCTGTATGGCAGTATGGTCTGTTGTAGGTTCTTTCCATTTTCCTAAAGCAGTGTGAAATAGCACTGACCCTACAAAACCTCTGGCACTAGAGTATGACATGTCACGGGGCAGCCCTACATCACTAACAAGTGGCTACTGTGAAAGGCCAAAGGGCGAGAACAGCAGTGTTCCTTCTCAAAAATGACTAAGTTAGAATTGTTTTGTCATATAGCGGCTTTGTCCCCAATTCAAGTTTTCTTGATTTAGAGAACTTCATTTGAGTTTTTTTTGTACCTTCATTTCATTTGAACACCGAGTCATTTCTTCTCCCTTTTATACTCACCAAACATATTATTTGGAGTCCTTCCCAGAATACTTTGGCAGCCCACCATGCTCACTCCCAATCTGCTCTCTCTTGATTCACATCCAGAGGACAAGTAAGGGGGCACTGAAGGTGGCAGGGAGTGGCAACATTACTGCTTCTCAGGTGGCTCAGAAGACTATGAAGATGAACTGGGTGCTGGTATAGACTTGAATTAATAACACACTACCTGGTTAACGTTTTTATCTTTCAGCATTGTCATATCAAGAGATTCAGTCATGTTTCTCAACCACTTAAAAATAATATTCAATGTAATCTGAATTAAAATATATATTTGTATATTTTGAGCTAAATATTAACTCAAAAACACTAGCAGATCCGTGTATGTAACTAAAATCCCATGTTGAGGGTAGGTTGAGATGAGACGTGAGTGTGGGTGACAAAAAAGGTTGGGAACTACTGTGATAAAGGAATGACTCTGTGGTCACGTGATCACCATTAGACAAGCCGTGAGATTCCACCCGGCAACAGTAGTGTCATCACTGCACAAATAGTTTTGCTTTATTTGTGCTAAATGTTCGTTACAATAGAATTAAAAAAAATGTCCAAAGTTCTAAACATACACAATAATAAACCAAAAAAAAAAAAAAAAATCACGATTAGTCAAAACAAAGAAGTAGTAAAATATTTAATAAAACTAGTTGATAAATTCAAATCCGCTAGCCTAGTTTTTACTCTGAGCAGTCTTCAGTCTTCAGTGTGAAGTGAGGATTCTCTTCTCCTCCAATCTATAATATTTGCTAACACACACATTCTGTTACATTATTGGTACCAGAATCATTGACCCCGAGTGCCCCAGAAAAATATGTCCCTAATCTTTGCTTTAGTCTGCTTTTTACAGATCCATTCGAACATTCTGTGAAGTTATGTGCTTTCACTTGGCTATTGATAAAAGCTACATTAAAAGAGAGTGACTTTCATGCAGGGGAGAGCAACCTTTGGCAATGGGCCTTGATGGGACTGCTGGCCAGGTTTTCATTAGATGAATGCTGTGTGGGACCAAAGCCAGATAAGAAGGGCGCCAACATGTGGAGCCAACCAATATAGTTATAGCAAGGTGCTCTTTATATACTTCCTCTACATCAATGTCTGTCTTTGTCCCAGTCCCTGAGTGTCTTACCTTCCTTTTCTTGATAACATGGGAGGAAGCTGTGCTGGTTCCTGATCTGTGTAGCTTTGTGATTGTCTCAGACAAAAGTTAAGAACCAATAGTAACTGTAAGCATTTGCCAATTTGCTTTTTTGTTTGTTCAGAACTGCTGTCTTGAGGGTGACTGTTAAAGCCCTTATGACAAATTATCACATTTTTCTAATTTGGACTCAGTTTGGTGTGATAGTCCTTGTGGTAAATATTTATCATATAGTTTTAGAGCAGTAAAGTTTGCAATTTATGAAGAAATTGGCAAATAAATGTTTAAAACTACAAGAAGTAACTGACAGATTCCCACGAGTTTAAACAGTCATTTAGCAGTGTTACAAGATACTATATTTAGTGAAATCAGAACTTAATTGTCATTTACATAGATGTTGGCTCATAGTTACAATGTGGTTGTTGAATTACCACTACATACTGTAAGTCATATTTACTGGACAAAACACAATTATGAGTCTTATGCGCTTCAGCCAGTTCATATCAAACATTCCCACATAGTGACCTTGTGCCGTATGGAGGTATGTGAATATACATTAAATGTGCCATGAAGCTGTGATTTAACAGACGTTTCAATTGTGCTCACTGGCAGAAGTGTGAACAGTGTGACTTCCTGTTGTGAAAATAGGTGTTAGTAAAAGCAGGACTTTATTAGTATTGGTTTATTTCCACATGGCATAGTGCTGTCTTATCCCTGATTGTTTTAACATCGGGCCCGTGCGTTTGTGTGCGCCTCTGCAGCTGTGTGTGTACATGCAATGCGACAGATAAGCTGATTAGTGCAAACTGTAGCCAGGTTCATTTGCATACGTTTCTTATCTCATTAGATTGGTATCAGCCGCTGTCACCACACGAGGGCCTTTACCAGGATGTCTTTGTAGCACACTTTGCTCATGTCCACGCACACACTGGCGCTTCACCCTTGATCTGCAGGCTCCAAGCTCCTCTCGTCTCTATAGCGTGACTCCGATGCTGACATGGCAATGGAGTACATCGTGTTTTATGCTCATGGTGTCCCTATCACAAGGTCAATGAATTATTCCTATAAGAAGCTTTGTAGAGTGTCAAACTAGTGAAAGCTTGATCATGTGTTGATAATCTGATTCTGTGCAAAATGCTATCTATTCAGGTTCAACATTAAGATACAAAAAAGGCACATTCATGCATATGTTCAATTTGAGTTGAATTGCTCTTACCTGATTACCTGAAGTAGGTATTTCAATCTGTCCAACTATTTCAAAACTCTCACATCACATGTTGCATGTTCACATCCATTATTATTTTTATTTTTAAATAAACAACAAAGTGAAGCTGGAAGGGACCTTGAGAGAAAAAATATTTCTTTGAACCAGGTAGAACAGAGCCATTTGAGTTGGTCACAAATGGAAAGACAAAGTTTACTAATTTACAACAACATAGTCTGATCTCACCGCTTTAATGGCAGTTTTTATTCTTGCATCAGCCCACCTATCTAATCTATAGCCCATAGGTTTACAACACTGTCCTACAGTTTACCTCTGTAAAAGTTTTGTTCTCTTCCTATTGACGAAAGCCTGCCATGTACATGCCTGCGGGTTAACTGTTAGTCAGAGTTAGAAGGGTAAAGAGAGCAGCAGAGACAGCCCTCACATCTTGCCTTCCTTCAAGAGGCTAATGCTTTATTTATAACGCTGCACCCCCTAGGAGCACACCTCAGGTCCCTGCGCAGCCCCGGCTCTTCCCCACAGGTATACCCTGCGCCGCCGCCTTGTACCGTGCTACCTAGCACACCTTCACATGCCTTTCCTTTCAACATCCCACTCCTGCGGCTGCATTAGAGGAACTTATGGGGAGAGATACAAAGACACAGTGTGATGCACATACAATCTGCAGACTGAAGCGCTTTCACAGCCATGGTCTCCCTTGTCTCAGTGCAGCTCTCTCGTGTGTTGGAGAGAAAGCGCTGAATCCCCTATCCTCCAGCTCTGCTCACTCCCACTGAGCCAGGAAGCACCACAGAGGAGAGAGAGAATGGAAGAAGTACGGAAAAAGGAACTGTGGAGGAATGAAGGAGCTAAATCAGAGGGAGGAGAAAGGAAAAGACAAAGGAGTAGGAGGGGGTGATCGCAGAAAGCCGCTTCTTTTTAAACTTGGTGATGCTCAGTCCCCCTCTCCTCACTCAAACCTGCATTTCTGGGTCACTAGAGACATTTAAACTGCACTTATAATTAACAGCTATTTTTAAACAGGGAGGGAGAAGTGGAGCGGTGGCGAGGTACAAAAGCATTAAAATTGCCCCAGATTCGCTATTGAATAGGACACATCAAGGCAATATGCTGGCAGATCAAAGTGAGCAAGGAGAAAAGGAGACAGGGCCGATCAGTGGGGATAAATTGTTCCTTTTATATTGGCATAAGAAAAGAGCTCTTTGCAGCTGAAACAATTTAATAACTGCATTCATTACCTCTGTCCAGCCTGTCTCTCTGTCTGTCTGCTCCACAATATGCATCTGCCACACTCTCCTCCTTTTGTCTCTCTCCCCTTTTTCACACTTATCATCTATTTTTCTTTTCTTCCATGCATCTTTCAGTCCACTCTTTATGTGCTAATAATCATTGTTATCCCTAGCATCCTTCGCCTTTAACCTGCTCTCCTCTTCACTGTCCTTACTCACCAGTATCTACTGTGCCAGAGCTTTTGCTGAGCTTCTGTGCTGCGGGCCTTACAATGAAGATGTGCAGTGCCTGACACTCTTGGAATGAGAGCCCTAATAGAAGGGGAAGCGGTTATCACAGGGCTCCCCCAGGACCAGCCTCTGTGAGCCTGCCGCTAATTATGGCGTATGCAAATGAATGTGCAGCATTAGGCAGGGGGAGCCTGTCTGGATCAGTGTGCAGACAGCTTGTGTACTAGTCTTTGTGTGTGTGTACGCTCTATAGAAGCATTAATATGTGTATGTGCTTGTACAAAAACCCGGACCAGCACACATCTGCGCTGATTGACTTATTCTCCTCTCTTGTATTCATTTGTATGAACCATGCAGCAGAGAAAGAATGGAAACACATATAAGCCATTGTACTTAAATGGGAGGTTACAATAACTCTTCTAATACATTCCTATAAATATATTTCTCACTGACAGGAACCTTTTCCAAAGAATGTCTCTATTTTAACCATTTGTCTTCCTTTTGTGTCCCTCGTAAGCATTTCTGTACAATTGTGCGAACTCAATGTGTGCACTGAAGCCCTCTCCTCTCCTTCTGTGTGGGAGGCTGAATACATTTAATTAGATTTTTCTATTTCAGAATGTATTAGTAGCAGCACTTTTATGTGACAACTATAGTCTGTTTCTTCGATCGTTCTGCACGTCTATATATATGTGTGTATGTGTGGGTGTGTATATGTGTGTGTAGCTTATATGTTAGCCATCTTATCTCCCCATTAGCCTCTTGTGCCCTGACCAGTATTCCCTCTCCCCTCTTCCTGCTTTCTCTAATGGGTAATTTAGCCATGCTCGCCTGACATCTAGCCTATTCCTTGTTTAGTTGCCATGGATACACTGGCCTATGGATTGCTCTCTTACTCCCTTGGCCTTGTTGTGGATGCTATAGATATCAACTATTAGAGGGCAGCAGAGCTAAACACAGACCATCTCTCTCTTTCTCTCTTTAACACTGGCATATGCTGCAGAAAACACTTTCAACCCGGCGACTCTGATGATTGTGCTTCCATTTGCTGAGATTTGGAGCTATGCAGCTGGAGGGTTCACCACCTGCTGGACCTGCTTGTCTTTGAAATGTTGTTGCTTTTCCTTGAATGTAGCTCAGTATGGCATTAATTATGGCATTTTTGCTTCCTTAAAAATGCAAACAAACAGAAATAATTATTGTTAAATTTCCAACATCAGTCCACATGTTTTGCTCACTTACCTAATGCGGAGGAGACGTGTCAGTATGCTAACAGCAGTTAGCCACAATGTCAACAATAGATGAACTTAGTGGAGTTTGGTGAACAAACAAGACTTTTTTTTTCAACTGAAAATATATAATAACAAGATATCTGTGCTAGGGGAAATTGATTTTAAGGTATTTGATTGTAAAACAAAAAAGGGTAGTTATAATCCCTGATTTTCTTTCCTTTTCAAAAATGTAGCGATTTGTCAGCATTATTTACTTATTTATGTATGTATTTATTTTAGTTATTTATCTATTTTAATGTATTTATTAATATTTTTTATTAATCGTCTGTAGTCAAATGATTTGAAAGTATTTCAAAAGAACCGCTAAAGATTGAAATTTGTTACAAAGTCTTGAAGTTGGAAATTTTTTTATATAGAAAGAAATTTTGAAATAAATTATTATTAATATTATTTTACTATATGCAATTTGAATCTAAATGTTTTATATTTTGCTTTTAACTCTTTCCTTGCTAACCCTTTTCTCACTTTGCACCTCAGAGCCTGTCAGGCTGTTTTCCTCATTTTAAACCATCTTCACAGTCCCACAAAAAGGCTTGTGCAACTAGAATGATGACATGTTGTAATATCAAAAGAGACCTACATGCGTCTTTCATTATTCTACATCAATCTGCATTAGGAAAGTTTCTTTTCAGTGTTGGTCCTAGTGCTCACCAGCTTGTGCCATACTGCTGCATCTGTAGATCTGTATCTTGTAAGTTTTATGAGCCAGAATAAGTTGGACTGTGTCTTCATGCTAAAGTGTACTAGCCAAATGCTTGGAAAATCAAGACAGGCGCTTCCTGAATTTTATAAACAAATAGTTGTATTTATAGACAGGACCCTGCAAACTCATTTTTACCCAAAAACATTTTAGTAAATGTTTATAGAGCGCCTTTCACAAATAAAAATCTGATAGTACTTTACCTAGAGATCTACGCTGAACAAGCAGTTTAGGGTTAGGGTACTCAAAACTTCAGGTCGCTGCTTCTTTGAGTACTGCCACAGGTCCTTTGAAATAGTAAAATTTATTTATTTATTTATTTTTATTTATTTATTTTTTTTGTTAAGATGAGACACTGCACAGTTATTACTTTGGGCAGTTTGCTCTCTCAGTATACAGGTTTTCATGCAACTACAAAAACTTCAAATTGTAAAAGTATGTATTTTTAAATATTTGATCCCACTCCATCCATGGAGTTCTATTGAACATTGTGATTCCAATAACCATTTTCTTAAAATACATTTTTGTTCATGTGGTTGTCAATATGACTCTTTAAGTTCTACACACCTATAACCTTACAGATTGGACTAAACAAGATTTTGACGGTTTTTGCAGGTTTTTAACTCGGTCCCCTTTTGATTTTTTTCTATTCATGCAAGTAATTTTTATTATTATTGTTATTTTTTTTTTACACATTGGCAATAAATGTTATATTTTGTCCTATTTATCTGCAGTGTCCCACATTAAAAAGTCAGGTGTAATACATTTAAACCCATCTATCTTGCAGTAGATGAATTTCAGGTATTTTCATAGCTATAAAAAAATTGACTCAGACATAAATTCTTGTGTCTCTCCTCCACAGATGTGGCCTGTGTGTTGGCCTGGTAGCTTCACTTTTTTGTCACAACTGACACCACACAGTCCTTTCAAAGCCACAGAGTCAAGCAGATTGTAGACTCTTCTCTTTACCTTGAAGGACAAAAAAGTCAACAAAAAAGTTGATTTTACGTAATATGTGCTCTCTAAGAAAAACACTCTAAGATTAACATTAAGATTCAAGAATTATGTTTCAGTTCCATTTTTTCCACTTTCGCTATTATGAGAAGTAAAACCAGTTCAAAATATTATGGTAACAGAAATATACAATATACTGTACATTTAGCAGATATCTTGATTCAAACATTTAGTACATCAGCCTCATTTTATTTTTATTTTTCACTGTCTTGTACATAGATTTTATTATTTTATGTAAGGATGGTGTTTTACAGTAGAAGGAAAGAGAACAAGAATTACACTAAGGAAAGACGAAGAAGTTAAGCTTAAGCATTGAGCTTGGCTGGGCCTACAGAGAGCAGATGACAGTCACTGTGGTTTCTTTTGTGGAGCACACAGAACTTTTGCCTTACATAACCCCTCCCTGTGTGCTTTTTCAATTATTTGGGGAAAATCTTAAGTGTGCACTTTCTAAAAGTTAATACTTTTATGTGTTCTCAGGCTGAGAGAGGAAATGGGGAGGCATTAGAGATCACATAGAGGAGACAGCTTTTCTAATAGAATATTCTAAAAGGTAAAGTTTAACGTCGGAAAAGTCTAATAGTCAAGACATACATCAGTGTATGTGCAGTTACACGCTCAGAGTGACATTTCGACTCAGCTTCCCCCTTAAGTGCCTCTTTTCTCTCCTTTGCTTTTCTGTGGGGTTAAAGCGCACCTTCCCACTAAAGAGCGTTGGGGTCACGCATCTGCATGTGAAATGTGAACCCACTGACATTCCAGGGCAGGCCTAAGCCGTGCCGCCTTTTGTTCACTAAGATGCTAGTGTCAGGCCAAGCAAGTCCGCTGTAGGTATCAGAAAGAAAAGAGGAAATGTATAAAAACATGATCATGGGTGCCTTCACTTGAGCATAGTTATTTAGTTCTTAGTGGCAATGTTTTAGACTGTCTGTCTTAATTTCATGTTGAAATATAACGATAGTCTTTAGGTAATTCAGTTTTAGCACAGAGTAAGAGGATGACACCATTGTCATATTTAAGCATGCACTTTGACCACAGACCACGTACAAGCTCTTTTTGATTTTGAAGCTTGTTTTGTCAGGCAGCACACAGAGGTCCTATATGGCCCTGCCAGGCCTCACTCAGTGTGAATTAAGTTCTAAAGCACAAAGGCCAGCTATTCACAGCAGTGATGGACATCTCACTAGGCTTTATGTTCTCACTAGCAGCTAAATGGAGTAACAGAAAACACTTATAGAGAAATAAAAAAAATATTTAATGGACAGATAGTAGTCAACCATGTATTGTAAAACATTTAGACTAAGAATAAAAACACAAGTACTCACTGATTTAAAAGATAACATTTTCAAAATCAAGTTTGTTGGAAAAGCGATTATTCACAAATCTGCTCACAAAATGTTAACATTTGGCAAGACATACTATTCCTATTAAGTCTTTTGCACACTCCAGGAGTTTTGTCCCGATTTCTAGCCCAATGTGCCCCTCTATGAATTCGGGGAGGCGTGGCCAGAGAAAAGATTTTCTCAAGAGATTTTAAAAGATGTCTATGCATCACTACGACTGTTACAACTTTTTGCCAGGGCGCATCATCGTAAGGGGCATGGGGCATCTGCCTTGTGGTGGCGGCTTTTAAAAAGATTATTTTTTATGAGCATAGATTGTATTTCACACAAACACTGCAATTCAGCATAACATTAAACAGTTAAAAGTGTCTGATTAAAGCTCCTAACTGCTATTGAGCAGTCGAGTAGTTCTTGTCTTGCAGCTCTCTTTCCTGATTGTAGCAGTTCAAACTTGTCAAAGAATGGGTGTGTCCTGTCTTTTAAGATCCCATTCACTTTCCATACAAAGTTCTCTTTAAATATGTCCTGCAGTCGTGGCAGAGGGGTTCCTTAGACGTTTTCTGCAGCTCTTACAATGCGGTTGAGACTGTGCTTCTCTTCTGCAGTGCAAGAACTGAACCAAGACAAAATGCAGTAAGGTAGCAGGCTTTCTACTGTCCCTCTGTAGAACAGGGTCAGTCATGGCTGGGATGGTAAGGTTCTTTAGCCTCCGGAAAAAATGAAGACATTGTCGGGCCTTCTTATCACAGCTGTGGTATTGATCCTGGTTGTCAGTTTGTTGGACAACACTTCAGCATTGTTGATGTGATGTGGGAGATGTTGGTGTTTCTCAGACCTTCTAAAGTCTATAATCATCTTTTTGCTTTGCTTGTGTTAAGGATCAGATTGTGCATGGAGTACCAGGTTGTGATCTCTTCCACCTATTTCCTGTACATCAGCTCATTGTTGCTGGTGATAAGGCCTACAAGAGTGACGTCCGCAAACTTTATGGTTATGCACGCCATTTCCAATGCACTTGCTCCTTAAATGATGAGCAAAGCAACTTTACTAGACTATAGAACATGTCAGACACTCAGTTTGTGTCATTGTTATTTTTATAACCGCGCACATGAAAGAAAACACTTGATCACATGACGACACATTGTTCTCCACCTGCTGCTGTCATCTTTGTTCTTCCTGCAACAAATTGCGACTGTGAGACAATAATTGTAGATGTCCTCACATCTGTGATCTGTTATTTATTTTTTTATTTTTATTTTTTTTTTGACGTGTCTACAAATCTCAAAAGTTCTTAAACTTCAAGTGTGCAGCCAGCTTTACTGGTGTAGATAACCTTTAGCTAACTAGATACCAGTGTTGATGACACAGGAAATGATGCATTGACACATTCACACACAATTACAAAATGGCTTTTCTTTATAAATAAAAAGAGATATTTAAATAATGAAAAGAAAACAGGGGAATACATTACTCATAAAGTGCTGTCCTCCCTGGAGAGCATGCCACAGTGTGAGTGATTTAGTTAGCATTACTACATTAGAGCTGTCCATCCATCCGGTCTGCTTTTGCAAACACATCCATCGCAGTCCTAGTTAAAACACTGGGGGATCTGCCCACTCCCCCTCCACCTCCAAAGTCTTTTATGATGTCCATAAAATGGAAGAGTGCAGCTTTACTTGAACTAATAATATCTGAGCTTACAGGCCTGTGATTGATGATCTTTAAAGCCAGCCCGATCGGTCTCATCTTTCTTCAGATTTTTATCACTGACTTGTTTGCAGTCATGTGCAATCACAAGCACCGAGAGAGGTAACAAGTGCTTGATGTATGATGCTTGGACCACTTTTGTCAGCTGTGCATTTCCCTTTTCTGCTTCACCTCTTGTTTTTTGTTCTATTTTAACTTTAAGTGTTTTGTTACAGACCGCTTTACGGTTGTTTACAGCACTGTCTTTGGACTTTTCTCTTTTTACAGATGGAGGTCTACAACTGAGAGCTGGGGCATGTGTTGGACTGAACATGTTTCTTCTTCTGTCCATGCCATATTAACAAAACATAGTCATAAAGAGAAAACAATTTGAGACACCTAAAAAGATTTTTTATAATAAATGTAGACATCTGCACATTTGCACATGATGACCCACCAAAGCACATTTGGCAGAATCTTGCAGTGCTACAACTATATGTGGTTAAAAAGGAAACTGCTATACTTGTTCTGGCTCTGATTTCTTTTGTGAAAGAAATCCCACACGTAACAGCGACGGCTGTGGTCATTCATGTATAGATTCTGTGAAAAAGTTACTCCATTACACAGCCCACAGAGCATAACAAAATGCCCCTAGCCCCATCTACTCTTTCTGTCCCTTCAGCGTTTGCCACCTTCTCCCTCCTGCATCTGGGCGTTTATCTATGGGGCTGATCTGTTTTACGATGAGGCTGGGGTGACAATGCTTTGGCACAATGGTGAAATAAACATTGTGGGGAAGGTTAAGGTGACAGGGGGACCAATGAAAGTGTTTGACGTGGGTTATTATAAGCCGTGACATCCCCTTGGCTTTCTACTTCACGCAGGTCCTTGTAGCATATCACATTTATATACTGGAGGCCTTAGTTAGTTTCAGAGCAAGGGCAAAGCCTGTCTAGTTCCCTCCTCTCTCTTGCTCTTACATCTTCTTCTACCTGTACTTCTGCTTTTCTTTACCAACATTTTTTTCTACTGCTCCCATCTTCCTGCCTCCTCTCTCTCCTCTGTCGAGCCGTTCTGATGATTGATTGTTTCTCTGTGCAGTCTGACAGGATGTAGCACACTGGCTGCCCCTGGGGCCCCTCGCAGACTTGCACCACCTGATTAAGACTCCCCTTGTATTCAGCTGCATGGTGCCCCACCAAACCCACTCCTATCAACATGTACCAAAATAATAACAAAGCTTCCTCCAGAAGATACCATTTTGTTTATTGCAAGCATTTGAAAAAAAAGTTTTTTTCATTGCTGATGGCTTCTGTCTCATGGGCTTTGGTCTTCTCAGTATCAGCAGCGACTGTGAAAGAAGCCAAGCAAAAGGTCTGAAGCATAATACAGTCTCCTTTGCTTTGCTTTACCAAGACAACACAGTCAGGTCTAACCCCATTACGCTTGGTAATAGTTTTTAAAGATATAAATCTCTTTGTTTTCCTTTCGAAACAAAAGCATAAAAGACTTACAGCCTTTGACTAGAATGAAATGAGAATGCGTGTTATCAAGCTATAACCAAAATCAAAATGCAAATAGTCACAAATGCTGTTGGAAAACAAAAACAGTTTTTTATTCCATGTTTATAACAATTGCATTAACTGGAATTACATTAGATTGTTCATATCTATAGAGTCTATCAATATCATGTTGCTATATTGGATTAGCCCCTGCGCCAGTGTAGCTGAGGTTATAACCTACACAGACAGATGCATTGTCAAGATCTCGGGTCATGTCTGGGTTCTTAATGTCAGCTGCATGACAACAGGGTCAACTGTCTGCTTAAGTTCATCAGACCACAGACCTTTGCTTGACACTGCTGGTACATCCCATATCCAATCCCATATCTGATCAGTTAAAACTTCAAAATGACTGAAGAGAGGAACTTCAAGACACCAATAAAAACAAATAAAATGTAATGTAACAGTGTGATTTGCAATTATCTAAAGGGGAAAAGTTGACATTTTGCACTGACATAGTTTTTATTTGGTTGCACTACTGAGTGGCGAATGATGGAAAAAGAAAATGAATGAAAGCTGTTTTGTTCAAATTTGTCTCGACATGGTTGTAAGTATGTGTGTTGTTTCAGACTGTCGATTGCAATACTGTCCATAATGTAATGATTAGGTTAAATCAGCGGGCATGTTAAATAATAAAAGAGGCGCTCTGGTGGTGGTGGAAACCCCCGAGCCTGGTTCCAGCACAGTTCAGGCCTCATCGAACTTTGGTCTCGTTCCAAATTGATGCTATAATATGCTAGCCCTCTGCTGTGGTGCAAAAGAGCAATATTGATATTACAGTGCTAAAGGTCGTGTGTGTGTTTTGTTTGTATAAAGAGAGAGTTAAAAATGTGGAAAGAAAGGCGTCTGTTGTTGAGCTTCCCTTATCTGTGCATGCTTTAAATGCACGTGAACATAATGTACAATGTATTAGCCTGTAGGTGTGCTTGGTATTTTACCATGGTCACATTTATATCTGTCTTTGTGTTCCCTTTCACCTTCTGCTGATAGCATCAGTACACAGAGTGACTGATGACAGTTGTTTCCACACTCTGCTGCTCCACTGCCTAATGTCTCTTTGTTTATTAATTAACTGCAGGACATACATGCTGAGAGACACCTATTGATTCTACGGCATCTTTAATTAGTGTGTGCTTTTATAATCATAATATTATAGCAAAGTTATAACATGGTCTGTGTACTTTCTTTATACTTTGAGGTTTGTCAGTTTCTTTTGATTTAGATTTTTCTAACCTGAAGGCTTTATTTGGCAATTCTTGATGCAACACCCTTAGTGCGTTTTTAACATAATCATTAAAAAGCATAAAAGTATCAAAACAAATGCTTTTGATTGTAACGTGTAAATGTGAATGCAATGTATGAAACAGCATACATTTGTTTGTGTTTCTTGAAGCACCTAAGCCTTGTGTGTTGTGCCAATTAAACTGACACAGACAGTACATGGATGTCATTACTTTGAGCAGTCTGCCTGTGAACAGGAACAGATTTGGTGTTTGTGTGTAGTCAGTGTCAGTGGTTCCCTGGTGAGTCTGACCGGGGGTTACAGAGTATCCAAAACGTCTGTCTCTTGCTCACCACCCAGATCAGCTCGTTCAGCTTGGCTGGGCCCAGTTGTCTTGGTTTGTACTGACGAGTGTCTGCTAAAGGTCTGTCTGGAGTTCAAGTACATTCAAGTCATCTGCCGGCCTCCCACTGAGCCTGACACAGATGGCTCCAGCTACAGCTGGCACAGCATGGAGCAGCACCTGACCGTGCCCATTCACTCACACACACACACATATATGCAAGCACGCACACTAGGTTCTGATACATCTGCTCACTTACTGTACATGAAGGCACAAACTTACAACACACTAGACTTGCACCTTTAAAAACACTCACAGCAGGAACATATGCCACTACTCATCCTCAAATATTCACAGTACCCCAAATGAATTGCCAATTAAAAAGCAGTATAACTATATTCCTTCTGCATATTTTGAAATCCACACTAGCTTCCATACATTTACTGATTAACCTGATAAATAATTAGTCATTCATTGTTTTGTTAGAAACCATTTTTCAAGTTTGATGTGTTCTTATTAATATGCTTTCAGGGGCAAAGGGCTGTAACATAACCTGGCCAGCCAGATGGATTATCTCACAATATTTGTGAATTCACATACTCGAGATAATTCATCTGGCCTTCCAGCAGCCCGATTGGTTTGGAGTCCGACCCAGCAGATTGACGGCCCAATCCCATTGCAGCAGTGGGATTGGGGGGGTTGGTAGCAGTGACGACAGGAAATAGCCCCTGAATCAAGCAAAACAAAGATGGCAGCTCCTGTGGATGTACGTTTTTCTGCTGCTATTGATTCTGTTTCATCAGAAAAACAAAGTATTTTCTTTTTGAAAGAAGAGCAGAGAGATGTATGTGACACTTGTTTTATCCCACGTGGACATTGGATACGGCAATTCAATTTTAGCATAAATAAGGTCGGCCACACACCTAATCAGCTCAATGTATTTTATTAAACATCCCACCTTTTTCCAAATGCTTTCAGCTGGAAACTTCAACACATATCAAATTATTATTTATTAAGGATAGCCCCTTGAGATGTGTCATCTCTTTTTCGAGTGGGTCCCTCGAAAATCCATCTGGCATGAGCCAGGTTAGCTTTAAACATGGACAAAGTGGTTATCTCAGCCTACCTCTCAGCCCTACCCTAAAAACTATATTTTCCCCCGAGTATATATATGTGGCATAGAGCTATGCACACTTTTTCTTCTACAGAATTTTCTTGTGTTTTAATTAACACAACAAGGATTTTATGTCCTCGAATGGCATCACTTGGAGCACAGAGTCATTATATCTTCATGTCTTCTAAGTCAAATCAAATAGTTTAACTGAAGACACAGTGTAGCTTAAGATCCTAGTGATCAACAAGTCAATGTTATCTTTTGCACCTGCTCTAATGATCTTACTACGTCTTACATAAAGTAACTACATTGACCAAGTTCTAGTCAAAAGCTTTTGTTTGTTTGTTTACCTATACTGTTGAAAGAAAAACACTTTTTTTTTTATTGTAGCTGTGTTTAGAGTGAAGAAAAAATAGCAATAATTTCAGAACAAAAAATAGATCTTAAATATGACGGAAAGTATTAAAATGACATCTATAAAGATGAAACCCATGAATGCCAAGATATGACAATCTTTAAAGCTGTCCATGTAAAACTTCTCCTGCAGTTTACTCCCATGAATGTAAGAAAATGCATTATACATTTTTCATGTCTTATTTACATAGAGAGGTAAGGTCAAAAATTGCCTTGCAATTTCTTAATTATTATTTTTTAGGAATAGATTGGACAACTGAGTTATTTTGAAAGAGCAAAAAAAGGTTCACACTAAATAATCTCCTGTTTTCTAATATAATTGAAGTGACTCTACAGTAATTCTGCATACATTGATCGATCTCCTCCAAATAAAGAAATCCAAGTGCTAAACCTTAAATGTGACATCATACAGTCTTTGTTCTTGCCCCAGGACCGCAGCATATTTACAGCCTGCTGCTGCACCACATTATTGTGTTAAAAGGCAGTCGACAGAGACGTCTGCTGGCGCTACTATGTGCTCTTTTTTTTCCCTGGAAATGCCACTGCTTCATTAAACGGACTGCAGTCGACATATTAAGTTTAGTCCCATTTGAATTCATGGTGCATTAGAGAGTATTTTGAGACTGGGGCCTTACCTGGCGCGGGTACAGTTATGTCTTTAGGTGATCTATAAAATGTTATTATTTAAAACAAGCTCTTTATGGATTGCTTACGAGGCATGCTTAGCACATGATTGATCTGACCTTTCAGAGACCGTCGTTCTTTGGGAAAACATCAACCTTAACCTTTTTAGTTGGATTACCCTGCCAGCGTCTCTGTACCAGCGCCTGTGTATGCCGCTGTGTGCTTACATGAATATGTTGGTGATATTTGTCTGGGCCATATTCAATTCATATGTGTAATGTAAAGTAACTTACAGTGCCTGTTGTATATGCTTTTTAAGGTTGGCTTCACAGAGATGAAAATAATGCCTCTCTGATGGATTGATCAATCATGTTTGAAAGGTTATCTGTGTGTTTGCTTGGGTGTGCATGTGTGTGTGTGATGCCAATGTACAGCTTGATGCAAAATAGAGATTGATGGAGGCTTACAGTGAGGAGGATACTCAGTTATCTCCTTGTAATTAAAATTCACCTCATAAAGATTATTGACTCCCCATCCTACAAACCAGCATGCTCCCTTGCTTGGCAGAATTTGCACAGCGCTTCTTAAAAAATGAAAAATAGCATATTAAGCAGCACATATTTCCCATTTATGCAGAACATTTAGATGTGGTTAAGTTATTGTAATGTGCAATAAAACCTGGATGTGAAATTTGTAATCCACTTTGGAAAATTGCTTACGATATTGCTTTAACATCCCCTGAAAGAGCTTTTGAGATGTGTGTGCCAGCTTTATTGTATGTCATAATTTAAAAGTCCTCAATGCAGGCAGTAAATAGAAATTTATTAGTGGCAGGTTTAAATGTGCAGGCTGGGGTAGTATGACTGGATGCTTGAGCTCTTTCTATAATCCTTGGGGTGTGTGCGTGTGTTTGTGTGTGTGCATGGCTTGGTACATCAGACATTACAGAAGATTAGATTGTTGTTGTTTTTGGTTATTGATGTGAGTAAAAATTGAAATTGATTGCATACTTTTAACTTTTATCTTGTGCAGGTGGAGAGCTTTTCCTATGAGGCCTAATCCCTTCTGTTTCATGGGTCACTGACCATTCCGACCTCAAAAGATTTTGGACCCCCAGCTTGTTTCACTAAAGCCAAAAGGTCTACAAAAGATTCACAAATATGCGATCCATTTCTAGCAGCAGTAAGTGTCATTTTTATATTTTTTTCAGGTTTGCAGTCGACTGAATGAATATTATACTATGAGGAAGTCAACAATATTTTTACAACTTTAAGGTGATTTTTTTCTCTCTCTCTGTTGTTCCTCCTGTTTTTGTAAATCATCTTCATGATCTTTCTACACTCACATTGTCTCTCATCAAGCCATAATTCAGTTCAGAGGGAGGCATCATTAATGCACAGTAGGACCCAGCAGCTTGATGTGTGCTAATTATATTGTATGTTTTACACGCCCGATGACTTTTGCTTAGTCAGTGATGAGCTCAGGCTCTGGTAATTGTTTTGTGAGTATGATGACTTTCTAAAAGCCTGTGTGTGTGACTGGGAATATTTTATGTAGCTGTGAAGTGTGAGAGATTTAGAAGGAATTTTAACACTCATTTAAACACATACTACAAAAACCAATATATAATGCACCGTAGCTATAAGAGTGTTAAAAACAGAAGATGACACTGACAACTTAAAACGGCTCTCAACTTTAAACTCCATCATCCATCCGTCTGCGCAGTGCACACACAGTCAACCATGACATTGCTTCACTGCTTGTATTCTTCACTTCTCTGTGATCCCTTCAGTACTGTACATCACTCAGCCCTGTATACCTGCACATGCTTAGCCTTTGGCTGATCACTCTGATTGGAGGTGTCCTTTGGCTCACCTGGGGGCTTCCAATCCTATTAGGCCAACCATTCTGAGCCTAGCATACCCAGCAGCGACTGTTTGATCACTGGTGCTTAGAGCCCACACTTGTCCTCTTATGTTGGTGTTTGGCATGGAGGAGAAGAGCAGCAGTGGAGATATTTGTAGGAGGTTCAAATGCGATCTTTTTAACTCTCCAGGGGGCAGAGGGTAAGGTCTGGGCCCACCAAGCAATGTGACATGCTTCTGCTGCTTCACCTAGTGTCAGATACTTTATAATGTTTTTTTTACTTAAGAAATTTAAATACTGAATATGCTTCCTACAAGGTATTTAATCCAACCTGAGCACAGTTTGGTTTCTCTTGTATTCATCTTCAGAATGCATTATTGTAGGTTTCATTCTTGTTACTACTTTTTAGTACTGTTCTACACTTGCACTCTAGCGTCTCTCTTGTGGCACCTCCCCCTTCCTGTGTTGCGCCCAGAGCACCTAGGAAGAGCCATGCGTTTCCAAAGTGGACTGGATGGGAAATCGAAGCAGCGCTTCTGTGTTTATCAAGCCACAGCTCCGTCACCTTGCTCCTGCTCCCGTCTGGAGGCCCCAGCAAATTGGTGACAGCAGAAACAACTATCCAGCTCACATGCCTCTGGTGTCTGTGCACACACACTCACACAGCAGAGCACACAGGCATGCTTAGTTTTATTACTGGTGTCAGGTGAGGAGGTAGTGGAGTAATGTCTAATGTTAACCTCACACACACATGTATATAAACATTGAGAAAGACTTACAGCCCATGGTTCAGTCCTGCCGACACCTCAGCTAACAAGACCTGTGAACTATAGTGACATACCTCCCAGACTTGTCAGAGTTCCACTCCTGTAAGGCCAGGTTCAGAATCAGTCTGAAGCCCAACTGATTTCTGCATGCAGTCAACATGTATTCTGTTGATTAAGATAAAATTCCATCCCGTATTCCGTTTATATCTTTGTTGTTTTTTTAATACTCTGTCTAAAGGATTGTATATTCATGACATACGGTGGCTTTTAGATTATTTTTTTAGAAGAATACTAATCTTTTTTTGTTTTATTGACATTTAATTTAAGTACTTAATATGAATTTTATGAACCTTGCATGTTGTTGTCTATCCACTGCTACAGCTTTGCAGATAATGCAGAGTTGACTTGGGTAAGAGTTCTCCACTACTGCGATACCTTGAAAATGAACTGCACAAACAACACCCAGCCATTGTGTCTAAGTGCTTACAATGATGCCATTTAAGAGAGTATTGATCCTAGTGGTACAGGGTCAATCATTCGATCAATGCACTGTAGCGTTGGCAGGAGACTTGACTGACTGACTGACTGTATGAATGAATGGACAGTTAGATAACGGATGAATGAGTGAATGATGGTGGGATAATGGTTGCCAGTAAAGAAGATGTATGTATGGAAATATAGCAGGCTCATTATCAAGTCTTAAATCAATCGGTGGCAATGTTTTAACCCACTGCTCATACTATTGTCATACCAATCTTATGTCCTGATCGACTTTCTCACATTATTTGAATGCATTAATACTAAAGTCTCTTTTTTTTTATCTCTATCCAAAACCAAGGATTCAACACTTTTGAAAAATGTTGTTAATGTTCTACCTCAGTCCTGTTGCACTGTCCAAGAGGAATAGTGACTGCAGTAACACACCAACTTAAAATCAATATGTGCTTAACACTACACCATATTTTGACATTTTATTGCTTTTTTTTTGCTGCCACACAATTCTCAGTGACACTCAACAGAAACCCTTAAGCACACATTGATTGACAAACTCAGTAGTTTTACCTTGGAGCTTATAGACTTACTGAGACCAGCATGGATTTTAGAAGGGCTTGAAACCCCACTGCCTATAGTCTATACAGTGTTCATGACTAACCAGCAGACTTGTCCATACATGCAGCAAATCTTTAAAAAAAAACTTTCCTAATATGGATCATGAACTTTGCATTAAAATAACACAATTAAATTAGACTTGAGATGAAACTACATTATTAGCTTAGTTTGTTTACTTGTGTGAAATATAGTATATGGTTTGTATCCCCAATGGAGTTGCACGTAAAATATGCACAGCTCTATAAAGAAAGAAGTCAATATTTTCTGTAAATGAAGAAAGACTTATTGTCATTAGCATCTTCACAGTAGATTGCTGTTTACACCAGGGTTCATTGACCTAGTTATTCTGCCCCTGGCAGCTCAACGTTAAGAAATATAACAACATGCAACGCAGGGGAGATGTCCGGATCCCCTTTATTCTTTTACATGTGAAATTCATATGAGAAGAATACCCATACACTCCGCCGAGCATGTACCAATCATCAGGGGCCCATGGAGGTTGCAGCTTTTGACAAAGTGCAAAAAGAATAGGCTACTTAAAATTCTGTTAGAGAAGTCAATTGTGCCCCCTGAATATTTCTATGGGAAATTTGTAAATAGATTCTTTGTAAATAGCTGCTCTCTTGCCAATCACCCTGTCTGCTCTCTGCACTGCAGCATTAAAAATTGATCCTTAGCTGCACCGGGGTGAAATGCTAACATCACTGCCAAATGACTGATTAAAAGAAAAACCTTTAATCTTTGCTTAAAAGTGTCTACTGCCTTGGCATGCCTCCCCCGATGCTCCTCTATCTTCCAAGGCTGTACGAGCGGCAATGGGGGGGTCGCCAGGGGGGAAATGGGGTCACGCTTCATGTAGAGTCAGCGGTGTACAGTGATCCAGCTCCAAAGGTATAAGCGATTTCTCTAACCGAGGATCTAGGAATCGACATGCAAGGCAGTTCTCAAAATTTAACCTCAAGCCAAAAGGTTAAGCACATATTTGAGAGCCAAGCCAGGAAGCCAGATTGTTGCTAATGATTTGTAAAAAGTTCGTTCAAATATGCTTGACAATGACACCAAATTAACTAAAAACTAAACTTAGCATTAACCTCAACAATGTATGGTAAAGGTGCAGTGTGTAACTTAACAAGAACGGGAAGAACTGGAAACTCACCTGCTTGTCTTCATGGTACCACTTTTTTTTTTTTTTCAATTGAAATGGTATACTACAGAAAACTCTAGAGTTTTTGTTTCCATTTTATAATGCTGTTCTTTAATCTGTTTACACAAAGTTGTATTTGATTCATGCATGTTTGAGTAGTTTTGTGCAGCTGCCTGTTGCTCAAGAAGAAAAGTGCTGTTTTCACCCATCTCCTGTCTCTGTCCACTTTTTACTTGTGATTACTTCCTTTCTAATATGAATAAAACACGCCGAGTTTAAAATGGTCTCATTGCTTCTTTCAAAAACAAAAAAATGTAAATTACAAGTTACTGCTTGCTGACGTAAAATTTTGATCTGCACTTTCAAACAGGAAGAATGAACCTGTGTACATTTCTAAGCTGTTTTAGATTGACTTTGTGTTTTACAATGAACAAAATGTAAATTACAGGTCTACATTTGTCAAAGTTTATCATTATAATCATAAAAGCACAACAGTGTTCTTGTAAAGACTAATAACATGAGCACAATTTGAAATAAAATAATTGGGAGTGGATTTACTTTGTTGGGTTCTCCTGGGATTTGTTTCAGTTTCAGTAGAGTGGCGAATGGGCTCACTCAACACAAGCTGTCAGCAGTCCTGTTCTTTTGTGGAGTCTGAGGAGAAAACGCAGAGTACAAGTAAGATAAACATGTACCTCCTCTGCTCTGTGGTCCCTTTATTGACTTACATGAGAAGTGTACAGTTCACTCACTAACTTACTTACTATCTCGACAACACCTCATGATGGATATCTTCCTCTTCTACACTGATTCCCAAGCATTCTACGAGACTTGAGCTGCTTTCTAACACAACGCTTAAAGCTCATTCAAGTCCAAAATATAAGTGTAGATAAACACAAGTGAGAACTAAAAAAGTTTATAGTCCCCAATTAACAGTAAACTGAGATAGCAAATGAATAGTCTTAAATAGGCCTAAAGCGTGATCCTTTATCAAGGGGTCCATCTAACTGAAATCATGTAAAATTCAAACTGAATCTGCTTCAAAACTGTTTGACCCACAAACAAATGGCTGAGCTTTGTGAAGCCTCTGTGCATCTCTGTATATTTGGCCTCTAAGGCTGATTATATTAAGTGAGAAATATCACATTTTAGCGTCTGCCTAAATTTTACTTGGTAAATGTAATACTGTATATGTAAAGATTCTCATTTATACCTTTTGAGCTGCCGCTGTTATTTTTTATGTCTTCTGAAATCTCGCGAGATAAACTCTCGCGAGAGTTTAAGTTAGCTCCCGAGACGTGTGGTTAGCAGGACTGCGAGCAAGCTGCAGGTAACTTATTTTAACAGTTTAGATCGCTTATTGTACAACTATGTGATCCGTTTTAAACGTTGTGCTCCCTAACCTTGTAGATGCCTCTGTTGCGAACGAGAGACTGATCCGTGCATAAACCGTAAACCGTAAAAAGAAATCGGTGAGTGTTTGTGTTGATGCTGATGCTAATGCTAACGCTAACGATAACATTGGTAGTGCATCTACTGTACTTTTGTGGTGATTTCTAATGATTAAGAGGTCTTATTTATTCATTGTTTCACCTAACTGCATTCAATTTAAAGGTACTAAATGCAAACTTGCTGTTTAATGTTGTAAGCGGAAACTTTACACTATTGTTCTCATGTCTTTGTACTTATGTGACTGTTACTACTACTGAATGGCCTTGGTCTAATGTATTAATTGGTTCATTCATTCTTTGAATGAATAAATAATTCATCTTTAATCATGATACTTTGCCTCTAATATTTATAATATGCAATTATGACTAAACACAATGCACTTTATTAATAGAAAAACGGCTGCAGATTTATTTTTATAATGATGTACATTACAGATGCTTACACTTTTGTTTTAGCTCATTGCTCTTTTTATTTTTATTTGGCAATTATTGTTGTGTACACAGATTATTTATACATGTGTGTTCTTATATAGCCCAGGTTTTATGGACTGTTTCTGGGTGACCTGCTGCTGCTAACCAAAGAATCAGCAGCCCAGCTGCCTAAGACCTGTTTGACCTGTGACAGCCTACACTTCAGTGTGCGGTAAGAGGCTCTGTAGCCATTTTGTGATGCTCTGCCACCATCTCCAACGTGTTCCCATCTGTCTCTTTATGGGACTGTTGCGTGTTCGTTCATTCGTTTGTGGTATACAAATGGACATTCAAATAAACTAAACCAAACTCAATTCTAAGCGCTGTGGATAAACAACCATTGATGAACTCTAATCGTAGTTTCCGTCTGATCAAGTGCAGTGCACGTGTTTTTGTTTTTTGTTTGGTAAAAATTGTACATAATCATTCAATAACGAATAAAAAATAGTAGCACCACATACTTTGTCTTTGGTTTTTCTTTAAGCACTTATTAACTTTCCTTCAGTGAGAGAATCGATCTTTTGATTTCTTTATTTCACACATAAAACAACAGTAATTTATCACAATTAATAATAACAATGAAGCAAGTGTTACGAGTACCGCTGGTGTCATTAGCCTGGGCCAGAGTGGCATTAGATTTGGCATATTTTGGGTTTCAGCAATTCATCTTCAAAAGCTTAAGCTAATTTTTTTGAAATTTAACTTAAAAAAAAAATTAGGCAAAACTCATTCAAAAGTTTCTAAATATTTTGGGAAACTGAGTCCGTTTTATTCCAGAATGGATGATTTGAGTATACATAAGAGGGTTTCAGTTTTCTATTCACTAACCTTTAACATTTCCAGGATCTTTATCGATAGTACATTTTTATCATATGGTTAACAAAATGGGATAATGGGGATTTTATTCTGTTTTTGAACACGGTTCACTATTACATCTACATAGATTGTCCTCTATGTTTCACATTATGCAAATCAAAAACTTGCTAAATGGCTATTTTCATCTGTGCACAGCTGTTTTTTCACATATTTAGTTGCAATAACTTAATGACCCTCTAATGAGAAGATACACTGGTTAATTATAAAAAGTACCATTAATGAAGTGAATATTGAAATGCTTATGCTAACAGTTACAATGGTATGTCTGTTACTACTCATTTGATGTCATGAGCTGTAATTTAAGTTATTAGTAGTTCTTTTGACATACTACACAAGTAAACAACTTGGCTCTTAAAATCAAAATGTATTCCTTCACTGCAGAATACATGACACCCAGTAAGCTGTCACCCTTCACCACACACTTGGTAGGGAGCGCTCACCTCGCCCCATCTTTCTGTCATTCAGGTGTTTACTGTCATTCACACTCAGGCTTTTGTATAATCCTCTCACCACACCTGAGTGCTCCCCAGTCTATGTCAGTGGATTTACTTTCTCTCTCCCCTTACTCCTCCTGTCTCTCGCACGACCCCTCTTCTGCTCCTCCCAGCCTTTTCCATTTTGCATCACAAACCATCTTTTTTACCCACATTGTCATCTCCTATGTAAATAACCGCAGATAAAACGACTGTAACAGACATTTTGGAGAATTTACACACAGCGCTATGTTTGCAGTCATTCTCCTCTCATCAGACGGTTTGTTTGTTCAAGTGTCTTTGCCTGTAGCCATAAATTAGGGCTTGTGATTTAACTCATTGAGACAAAAGAGAAAGACAACGGAACATGAATAAAACAAATGATGGGGAGAAGGTGTGAAAGAGAGAGAGGAGGGAGAAGAGACAGCAGAAGTGGGCCAGTGTGTATTTCTGCTCCACTTTGGTTCATTAGGAAGTCTGTTTTTGGAGTGTGCGGGAAAGACATTTATGCATGTGCTGGAGATGCTCACAGGTTAATGCAGGACACTGTAGCTACAACGCACGCTCCAGCTTATATTAAAATTATGTGTGTGCTGAGTAAGAAATCTGCCCTGAATTATTTATCACAGCGTTCTAATTGGTATCAAGTTTTTAAATGAGGTCAAATGTTGTGTTTCTTTGAAGATGCCTTATGTAGCTTTAAGTCTGCATCAATAAAGATAATTTGGGCTATTTTATTAAAAATGAATTTGTAACATGACAATGTGGTAAAAGCAATTGACTTTGCACAGAACTCAAGTTAGCATTTCTTAAAATAAACAAGCCAACAGCTTGTCGGTATGTTCATTTCCTGTTTAGTTTGTTTCAATGGGGTTATTTCACTGGAACAGATGAAACTAAAGTGAAAAATACTATAAGATCTTGCAGTGAGTTATGATGGGTTTTCTCTGACTTGTTAAAGACAGTCAGTCAGTGCTAACATGCACACAGTCAGTTGTAATATGCAAAACGGCATTTTCTTTAAGTGGACTAAATTATAATTAATGACAATTACTGAGTTGTAACTTCTGGTTGAGGTTCTGCCACTTACTTGTATCCATGAAGATATTGCTTTGTCAGTTATCTTTCACAATATGGCAACTTTAAACACATCAGTGGAGACAAGCAGGTTACCCCACAAATACAAGCTACATCACATAGTGCATCTTTTACTTTTGCTTGTTTTTTTATACATAATCATTTCATTTTAATTTATTTATTTAAGCAAATATAGAATGAATAAAAAGTAACAATAAACATTGAAAATGTAAGTTTTCAAGTATGGTCATGTGTGCAGCTTTGTTGTGATTTCAGCCACAGATGTCTGTTAAAGATGTTTGAATCTGTCTGTAGTTTTAGTTCTGTTGGGAAAGAATTTCACAGTCTCTGGATCCAATGGAGGAGAACTACAACCAAAAGATGTACTGAATGATTTGTTAAACATTTAAAATACAATTTTAGTCTGCGACCAGCCAGTCCCTACACTCTTTGACAGACACTTTACAAAGACGTAAGGGTCAGGCAACAAAAAGGTGATGTTTGAATGATAGATGATGTCACAATGATTTCACGTCATGGGTTTATGTCATTCTAGAGAGGGAATATTTGTTTATAAACACGAGGGATGCGAGAGCACAAGAATGCAGAAAGAGCAGCGGCTGATTGACATAAACTGTACCAGCAACACTAGCCAGCGCTGTTGTCAGCAATCTGCAAGAGTTTATCACTGTGCGAAAACAAATTTATGTCATGCCGCTAATTCAACATTTGTGAGTGAAATTCATCTTTACGACACGTTACACGTTACATCAAGGTGAGTGACAAAACGCAGAGAACACTTGCTCAAGTTTCAAGCCAGAAGTCTGTCATACCGGTTCATACCTGATCAAAACAGCTAGCTCTCGTGCCGTTTTATTGTTTTTCTCAAAAAGTTTTCCCAGCCAACTAGACGAACAGCGTGTCTTTATGCAGGTGACATGGGCAGTAGAGCGAAAAGTGACGTAGACCAATAATCCTTCTATAATCTAACTTCTTTTTTTGACAGAAATCCAGATGGTTCGACATGAGCTGCTTCAGAAGCTGTGAAGAGTTAAAAAACAACAAAAAACATTGGATTGGGCTGTGGAAAACAAGGATGCATCAACAAAAATTAAAACATTTGACACTGCATGGCTCAGCATTTTCTGAGATCAGTTTTACAAGTGAAAAAGGCCAGGCAGCAAAAGGATACTCATCAGCAAAATGTACCCATCAACAGGAAAAAGGACACAAGCGGCCATAAACCACCAAGCAGACTTTTACCAATGCACCTTTTATGTCCAGGTTTTAACAAGACGCTCAAGGCATTTTTTAAAAAGAACACACTTTGTATTGTTTTGATATTGAAAATAAATTATTTTGATTCTTTACCCAAACTGTTTTTGTGTTTGTCTGAACCAAACCCTACTCTTAGTCCAAAACTCTGGAACCAATAGCAGCATTGTTCACTGTTCTCGGACAAGACCGAACCCTCAGGAGAGTAGTCCTGTTTACAAAACCACAACTTTTTGGTGCCATTCAGTCTTTGAATCTGAGAGACAAAAAGACTGGCCCTTTCTCTTTTCTCCTCATCTTTTGTTCTACAACACAAAACGGTCACATCAGCAAGAGTTTCACTGATGCAGAAACAGCTGAAAATACTGATACATGCAATGACAAGCAAGACAATGGCAAATTGACTCAATAATGAATATTAGACTCTTATTCTACTTATGGTACTACAATTTTAATGGAAAAAAAATCATATTTTTGTCCTTTCTTCAAACATGCTCTTGAGCACCCTCACTTTGGAATCCCACCCAAACCATTAAAAAAGGTAGTAAGGCACACGACACTCGTGTTTCCCACAACAGAAACTGAGTTAGACCGAGCTTTACTGGCTGCAAAATAAATCACACAGGGGTAAAAAAAAATCTAGCTTTATATACACGCAAAGGCTGCAGAAATGCTCAAAATGAGTCAGAATGATGTATTAATTAAAAAAACAAAAAACAGTGCAGAATATCTCTGTGAGCTATCTGCAGTTGTCGGAGGCTCAGAGGGGCTCAAAAAAGACAAAACTTGATGAGAAAGCAATGTTAGAACAGGATTAAAAACTCAAAAAGGTTGATATTGCATACTATGGACGTGTTTCTTGGTCTTATGCGAGGTGTTTATATCTTCCTCTAAGTCGTCCTTAGTCCTTCAAGTGCGCTAGTGTTTTGTCATACAGTAAATTAAGACCTCATGCTAAAGATTTGTAAAAGGCACAGCTCAATTGATTAATAGTTTTTCCAAGCAATTAAAGATGCAGGACTTGAAACTCCATGAAGGAATGCAAACGTATAGTAGCCAATCACATCCCGCGCTCCCTGTGGTTTGTTTTTGTGAGTGTGAGTGAGTGTTGGCTGTGTGTATCACGTCTGCGCCCTGTGAGACTCCACTAGATCGATTCAAGGTGAGACCTGTCGATTAAACACCTTGAGCCGTGCTCTCTACCTAACCCCAGGGTGATCCAATCCCAGCCCCTTACACACACCACATACACCACACACTCTACACCAGGCTCTACAGGCACACACTCTCCTGTCGTTTGTCAATACCTCTATTGGAGCTTCATATTGATCTGCTCCACCCAATTTCTTCACCCTATGCAAGTACAACGCCAGGGCCAAACAACGTATGTCACATTTGTCACAATGGCATAAAAAAGCTGTCACTAAAATACAAATATGACACATACAATTTGCATGTCTTGCCTCTTATTTTGAGTAAGATGGAAGTAACACATATTGGGAGAAGGTATGAAAAGAACGAGGTACGCAGCAAGTTAACACTAATCTATAATCAATCATGTAATCAGCAATCAAATTTGTTCATTCTTAAGAAATGCTTTATTTTAAATACAAATAAAAAACATTCTGATTTTGGACATAGGTAATGTCACACACAGAACAGCTTTGGAAATAAGACAATACACTAAAGTTATTATTGAACTCCTCCAGGCTGCCGTGTTTCTTTGATTTAACACTGCAGGAGAGGATGACTTACAGCTGACACGGAGAATCTGCCGGGGGTGGGATGGTAGGCACACAGTTCATAACTCAGCTGCCGAATGTGTAGTTAGTCAATCACTTGATCTGTAATCACAAATGCTGCCAGAAATTACATGACTGATGAGCTGTAATAAAAGCACTTACTTTTTCTGCTCCGTCTCTTAAGTGTTATTGGCAGACCCCTCTCTCCCAAGAGGCTGTGGCTGTGAAACCAAATCCCGATATAAACTGGCTCATTGGTCCTTGCCTCACGCGCTCTCCGGTGCAGGGTAAGCGCTTGTCTGTGTGTATGTGGCAAAGTAGGCTACAACACAAAGCACTTTTTGACACATGCTTTTCACAGGTTTCAGGACAAATGATCCTTGCTTTCTTAAAGACAGCCATCCATATCCTAATCATTTATAATCTTTAACGTCTGTGGTAGTGGTGGTGCAAAGAAAAGGAAATGTGCTGCAACCTTTTAGTAGCATGACTTGAAGTATTTAATGCTCAGATACTTACACCATAAGGAACGTTACTTGGCCACAAGGAGTGGGACAAAATAATTTTGAAATAATTAACAATAATCTTTAAAATCACACATGTAAGAAATAAAATACAGTTTGCTGTTTGTTTGTTTGTTTTGTTTTTTTTTTTTGCTTGTTTTATCTGGGTATTTTAACTCTGTTTCTGTGTCTCTCTTTCTCTCTCTGTCTCTTTCTTTTATCTGTCTCTCTGTGTTAATTATTTCTAAATGTTGTCCTGTGTAACTTCTTAGTTGTGACTGTTGGACCACAAATGCATTGTTTTTATTTAATAGCTACTGAACAGTTAAAACTGAGAGCAGCTCAAAAGTTGAGTACACCAGTAATAGTCCTCACAGTTTGTCCTTTTCAAACCAGTATTGGCTTTATATACACTTGATATGATAACATATCTGATACCAGAGCCTTCATCCAATCGATAAAAAGATGCAAAGCACATCTGCATTCATTAGTCATAATTTTGTAGCTGTTTGGTGCTCTGTGTGACGCAATGCCGTATTTTCCTGACTGGCTCCAGCTAAGCAAACCCTGATAAGCTGATGTACATCTAACATTGAGGTGATGAAACATCTCATGGCCAAATCTTTTTTTCCCCTCACAGCTCATAGCCTTTGGCAGCAGGGTTGTGCATGACAAGTTTATTGATACGGACCTCTGTAATAATTACACAGCGTCTTGCATGCGCTATTGATCAGGCCTATTGATAAACTCATATTTTACTGTAAAGGTCTGTTGATTTGATGCATTACAGCATAAATCTCTCCCCACAAGCAGCCAAGCTCAGAGCCTTCCACTGTGATTGATGGACCTCTAGATAAACAGCACCGAACATACACTAAATATTCACTGTTTAGAAGGGACACTATCGGTTAAATAAATATCTAGCCTGATGCTATCCCTATGGCACAGTCAGATAGGAGAGGCACATTTGAGACAGCTTTGTCCATGTGATGTGATGGGTTAGTGATGGCGCTATGGACTGAATCCTTCATCTTATCATGTGTTGTATTGACACCAGGAACTGAATCTGCATGTTGGTAATAGATTTTGATGTGGTTCAAATACCAGACAGTGTACAGCGAATAGAGATGGATTGTGCATGTTTAGCTATAAAAGTCATCTATAAACCTATAATCGTAACAGTTTTCTTTGCAGTTTTCTAAATTAAAAACTTAATCTGGTGAAAGAATAGAGTTAACAATACGTTTTATTGGCTTTATATACCAGTTGTAATTGTTTTTATATACTGACTAGATTTTTTTGTCACTACAGGTTGAAATACTTGAGAAAACTAAAGTACCCTTATTATTATACATGCAGAGTATCACTCTGGATTGAGTTCTACAGTGAAAGACATCTTTCCAGTCCCCAAATGCACAAATCACCTCTGTGTGCACGTTTTCCAAAAATCAAAACAGTTTGTCATTCTGTTAAAATAGGTCAAAGTCCATCTGTTTTGGTTTGCTCAGGTGCTTGCATTCAAACCACAATACTGTGCTGTGATTGGTCCACTGCTATGACAACCATTTAACCCAGTCAGGCTACATAAACTTAAAGTTAAGTTACCGGTCCAATCATACATTTATATGACGTGACTTTGTGGAGGATTTTTTTTTCTTTAAAACCCCTAAAATGTTGTAGCAGCATCTCCATTGTAAAATGTGTTCCTAATTTTCAGTGTTTGATTCTGCTGAAGAAGCTACACATGAATTACACTGCCCAGTTTGAGCACAGTCTCCACAATTGTACGGCAGCTGTTTGAAATGCTAATATAATGCTTGTGAAACAGCAACAATAATGCTGCTGTGTTCCCCAGAGCTGCAGGGGAAGAAATTGTGAGCAAGACAAAGGCAGTTTTTAATCTGAGCAGGAAGCATCCAGTGGCGATTCCCTGTGACATGGTGATTGATATGAGTGAGTAGTCTATTTACCGAGTCTGACGGGATAGGAGAAAGAGAGTGTTTTCTTCCCATCCACGCGCTTATCTTCTGCCATAAATCACTGCCAATGGGATGCATAAGTGTGGATGAGCAAATGTAGTACTACCCTGGCTCAGACCAATCTACTTTGACCTTTGTGTTTGGCATTGGTCACTGGTACTAAATGCATGCCATGACCTCCTCTGACCTTCGCCTGTTCACTTTTATAGTCCAAAAGAGCTTGTGGTCACTGTACTATTGTTGCCTTGACATTACATAGCCTACTCTCGGTTCAATAAGCAATTTGCAGAATTGCAAATTGAACATTACATTATTCATCGAACAAACAATTTTTGAAATCCAAACCTATATGCACAAGGCTTTTTCTGTGTAATGCCTTTTTATAGAACGACTTCCATTAGCATGTTCCCAGCGGCACTCCATGATGTCCTATGTCCGTCCTAACCTTTGACTTCAACCAGTGCTTTAAGGTTCTGCTCTTTGCCCTTTCCCATTTGACCTGTCTGAAGTATACCTTTATAATTGCCCCTGTCGCTATCAAATGCACATATGAGCAGGCACAAGGGCATGGGGCCAAAGTCTGTCCTGTAACCTTTTGGCCTTTCGTTCATCCATTCTGCTTATAGCCAGCACCAGAGGCCACCTCCCCCTGCCCTCAGTCCTATACTGTATTAGTCTGCATGTCTGCATTATTGATGATGCTTTGGAAATATTTTATTGGTCAGTCATGACCTTTGACTGGGGCAATGCAAACACTAACCCCCTAAAGCTCCATATCGACATGAATATATAGATATGATCAGCTGGCTAATAGAACTATAGATTTAGAATGGCCCAAGATAGTTATTTAGAATTTTGCGTTGCAGGTTTTTTACTACACAATGTAAGATCAATACACTGAACATAGTTACAAGGACAGACTATACAATACATGACTTGTATGGTTTTGGTTTGCAATTATTTTTTTACTGTTGGCTTCTTACATTCTATTAGAAGAGGTAATACGCACAGAAATATAAAGTGGCCCATTGACTTCCTGTTAGAAAACGCAGAACCTCTTAATTGTAATGCTTTACTGTAACAGACAACAGATTTCAAACTATTTTTAAAATTCATATTGAAGAGTTTTTTTTTTTGCCTAAAATTACAGAATTACTCAAGCATGCATAAATCGGTCTTAATACACCTTTAAGTAAACTAATAAAGAGAGAACACTGCATTTTACATAATATGTTCCCTTAAACACCACCAACACTCATATTTCTTATTTGAGTTCCCTTCTTTTCACACAAGTCTCTTCATTGGAGGAAGTGTCACTGGTATTGAAGTGCCCACAATTAAGTGAAGCCCAACCACAGCTGGACAATTACCTGTCAACTAACCTTTTCTGGAGCCACTTAAGAACGTAAGGACCCCTGAGGACGGACGCAGGCACTTGAGCTGGCTGGAGAGAGGGAATGAAGAAGAGGAGAGCGCTCCACAGAATGGGACCAAAATGATGGGGGAAAAAAGAAAAAGACAGTATCATGGTGAGATTACCTAATCCTCTGTCTGAGAGCTGTATTTGAGGGACCTGGTGGTGTTAAACATGTGAGGGCTTTGAGAGAGTTTGCCCAGGAGAGGTGAGCTTAAAGGGATCGAGTGGAATTCTGCGGCTGGCCAGGTGTCTGCCCCAACTCGACATATCGCTTTGTAAATCAGGGTAAATTAATCATAGAAGGATGCTGACATATTGTATCACTATTTGATACAAATTACAAATGATTAATTTCTAATGTGACTAGAGCCATTCACATTTTAATAGATGCAGAAAGTAGTAGTCGCAGTATTAGGTTTCATTTATATAGTATTACAGCATATCTAGGTCAGATCTACTTAACACAAGTGTTTGGCAGCTCAGCTAAATATGGTTTAAATACATTTTTGTTGTAACACAAAAAGTTAATGAGTCTAGTCACTAACATAAGTCACCCAGTTTGATGATTAAAGAAATATTCTTTTTGATTACCTGGCCAAACCTGATCTTGTCAGATGTCAGAAGCTATTGCAGCAAATCAGGCCTGGTTAGTACTTGGGATGGGAGAGTGCTGGAACACCAGACACTACAGTGGGATGGTTAGAGAGGATTGTCTGTGCGTGTGATAACGGAGACCATACTATTTCGATTTTTAATGACAAAGCACAATGTTGTAAATGGGAAAAAAAATGGCTCTTGTCCACCATCTAACTTTGACATAATCACTTTCTAGAATATGAACAGAATTTACTGACCAGATCTTGTAAGTTGCATACACTTCTAGACGGTAATGATGTCACAAGGTCAAATGGTGGGCAAGAGCATGTTTTTTCCTTTAAGAACATGCACTTTGCCATAAAAGTTCATTTTCAATCTGGTGATTTCTAATTGTGGCCAGACTATTTATTTTAATTTCATTTATATTTTTTTTTTTTAAACTAAAACATGTCCTTATTGCTCCCTGACCTTCCCCAGGGCTCCCACCAAAAAGATTCTGAATCTCAGTGGACTTCCCTGGTTAAATAAAGTAAATTAATTAAGACTATTTATCTTTTGTGTTACAATAAAAACCTACATATTAGTCCCAAAATAGGTTGATTTTTTTATTGATGGTCATTTTTGACAACCATCAATAAAAAAAATCAACTGATAAAAATAAAAATACATTTTGAACCTTTTTTAGTTTTTACTCTGAACTTACACATAACAAAATACCTCCTAACTTAATAGGACTATTTAAGGGGCTCTGTCTAAACTTAAGTTAATACAGGTCCGACTCATTTTTAAAGAGGAACTATCCAAACCCCAAATATACCAAGTTCAGTGTCATTCCAGCTTATATTTTTTATATTTCTTATATTTACCAAAGAAATTTTTAGGGAAATTTTTGTGCAGAGCTTCTTTTCACTTGAAACTAGAGTCAATCAGAGGCTAAAACTACAAATCTCAGCTTCATAAATAGTCCAGCCAGTAGTTTGTGCTCCAAAGTTTCAACGGTTTCAATTTAATTGTTAGATTATTTTAATCAGGCGTTTTAACCCCCTAATATGGCCTATAATGCTGTGATGTGAACCTATGGAATGGGAGGACCAGCACATGAATGAAGCACTTAAAATCTTTTACTGTTTAGGCTTCTCCTTTGAGTTCTGTGTCAAATAACTTCCATTTTTAAACATGAACAATGAAAGCTATAGAATTAGAAAGGTCTGTGTCAGAATGTAGTTAAACATTTAGTTATCGCTTACTCTGTTTAATTCTTGTTGAGGATGATAACGTTTTCTCAGCTATGCAACAGGCTAAGTTTCAGCACTCTATGATATCAGATCCCCAAACCCTGCAGGGCAGCCACAGCAAATCAACAATGGATTAATGGATGTGGTTCTGCTCATAAATCTTTCCGGTAATGGAAAGTGTTCTAGGACGGTCATTCTGTAGTGTGTGCTTAATGTTACAGGCAGTTTTGGTTTCCCATATTTCAAAGCCATGACAGGGTAGTAAAGATGTTGCAGCATCTTATGTCTCTGTTAAATCAGCGAATGTCAGGAATGCTAGATTGTCATTCTTAATGCTGAGTGCAGCACGCTGATTCATTGGTTTACAAAAATTGTCAGAATAGCAATCTATGCACTGTGCTCAGTAGAAAAAAATAGAAAACATTTTAGAGACATTTACTAGCATATTTCTATTTTATTCAACATTTATGCTGAAGGGTGACTCATCAAAGATTACAATACCGAACAGTTAGTTATTCCTGCAGGTGTGCAACGCAGGTAACTGCTTCTATTACAGAAGAGAATGGCTCAACTCCCACAGCCCCTCCAGACAGCGCTGTCATTACCCATCCATTGTGGAGCCTGAGAGGGAGCTGTAACTATACTAGACTTATGGCTTTGTTAGAGCAACTAGAAGGTCTCCTATGGCTCAGCACTGGATAAGGAGGGATACTTCTAAGTAACGGGCCAGATAGACTGATATAGATGCAGCCCAAGATGAATCGAATTGCACGACACCAACCCCCTTGATATGCTTCCAAGCTGAGTACAGGCATCGGGGTATAGAGGTGCATTATGTGGTGCTATTTTTACAAGAAACTGGTTGATTTGTCTTAGACCATTACCGTCTATTACAGCTGCAAGTCTTGGGGAAAAGGTGGGAAGCGGCAGACGCTGGCATTCTGCCTAAAGAGAAATCAATGAAACAAATTAATCCTTCGCAGGCTGCGGTGACACAGTAATCCATCATTCAGGGGGTGCTTTTACACACTGAATCAGGAAGCAAGGCAAGTGAGGGAGGAGGAGGGATAGTGGGAATGGGGTGAGGAGGGGTTGTGCTGGAGGGACGGGGGAGTCCAGGGCCTTGGGAGACAGGGGTACACATCCTGGTGGGTGGGAGCATGGAAACAAGTGCCTTGGAGGACTTTCTGTACATTCTGTTAAGAAGTGGATTAGACTAAATTGTATTAACACACAATACTAACGAAACACAGTGGTGTTCCCCTGTCCAGCTTCAACCTTAGTCAAATGGAGCA
The DNA here is from genome assembly GCA_038363315.1 of Mugilogobius chulae. Lineage (NCBI taxonomy): Eukaryota > Metazoa > Chordata > Actinopteri > Gobiiformes > Gobiidae > Mugilogobius > Mugilogobius chulae. The sequence goes on from CM076397.1 coordinate 24,153,210, forward strand.
AAACAAATGTATGATACAGACACATATATTGCTCAGTCTATATGCCAGGGCGATATCTGCACTTTCAAACATATTTGGCATGCACCAGTTAGCTGCCTAAAGAATATTAGAATATGCGTAAAGCATTATTTTAACACACTTTGTGCACTGCACCGCATACTGTATTTTGTTTATAGAGAAACAAGGTTGTGCACATGCATGCAATCAGTTTCATCATATTCATGTTTAGTTTTTTATCTTTTTTAACGTTGATGCTCACTAAAAAGTATTATAATTAATCAAAATGTATAAGGATTGTACATCTTCATACACTTAAATAAAAATATACTCACATATTTTTAAATAGTATGTCATAAACGTACCTTTAATAATATTTGGACATTTTTGTTGTTAAATAGACTCGATAAAAGTAAAATAAACAATGTTTCATTGGCTGAATAAAATGCATTGTTTTCCTTGTTCCATCTAGCATTAGCCTTCTTGAATCCAGGTGTCCCCACCCACGCAGCTCTAAACAGCTCTCTTTGCCCTCGCACCCAGATAAGTCTGAACCCTAAATCATAACACTGCTTTATTATTCAAAGTAGAGAGTGGCACTCTGATTTGCCATGGTGATGTGTATATGCACAGCCAATTAGAGCACAGATCTGAGTGTGCAGCTGAGTCACATGACCAGATGTCCTATGAGGAAGCAAGCGAGTTCAGGCCAAGATCCATGAGGAACAGTTGTCCCCTGCATGATTCAGAATAATATCAGACGCCACAAACTTCAGTGTTTTTGAGAAAATAATTTACAAATTCAGTTTGTTTTAATTGTTTTATTTGTTTTAATAAATTTCAGAATGTTGTCACATTAAGCAGGGAAAAAACACACTCTTGTTTCAGACAGAATGCTGGTTCAAATGATTAATAAAATTCAAACTTAAAAAAAAAAAAAAAAAAAAAATCTAAATACACAGAGAAAAGTTAAACTTTAATTGATCTACAAATAACTGGAAAAATCATCACTGAAATTTTTTTCCTTAAAACATGAGGCAGCAAAAACACTAAAGATGGCAAGAAATAAGACAGGCAGTCACAAAAGAGAGGGTGAAAAGAGCTCTCTGGTGGTCAGTGAGAGAGGGGGTGGGTGGGTGGTGGGGGCCGGAGACGGAAAAAGTGGGGATTATTGCAGCCGAGCGGATGGTGTGAGGGAGGCAGAGTGAGAAATGTTGCCGGAAATGCTGGAGCCAGTAGCGTGTGTAACAAACCGCACTGCAACATTTCTCATCCTTGACATGGCTGACAAGCTCTCCAAACACACACAATGTGTGCGCAAAGTGCTGCCTTGTAATACCCAATACCCACTGTTAAACATGCTTTCTCTTTTACATCAATCTATAGTCATCGATTCACCTGCACTAACAGCAGAGTTATTGTACATTTTACATAATGATAACTACCATGGCTACCATACATTGAGGAATAAGAAGTGAAAGATGAAGGTTAGGTTTAGAGGAGAAGGAGAAAGGGAGACTAGGAAATAGTTGAGGAATGTTTTTAGCTAGGGCTGGAAGTCAGTCTTCTCGTTTGTCAGAGCTTGACCCCAACTCAGAGGTCAGAGGTCAAAGGGAACATCTGAAAGAGATGAATTTAGCTACAACACTTAAAAAAGAGTCAACACTAAAACCTCTATTAAATTCATTTATCTAACAAATGAAAACAGTGTTGTGAAGAATAGAGGCGATGATTGGAAGATTCCCTGAGCTTTTTTGTAAAGTTTGCCTGTCAGTTACAATATATTAAACAAACAAAAAATAATAACTTACAATTACCTACAAAATCAATCCATTCCTTGATGTAATTATAATTTCATCATTGTCACTAAAATCCTTAATTATACAAACCCAGTGGGCTTATTACAAAAGTTGGAAAAAAAAAAAAACACACACACAACCTCTCCCGTCGTTGGCTCAGCACTGTCTTTGCTCCTTGGTCACCGTGTTGTCTGTAAAAGAGTCAAACACAATACAATCAGCAACACAAAGTAGATGTTTTGCCCCTAAATGTGCTGCTTTGGTGTATAGGCTTTAACAAAACCAGTGCTGCTGATATTGTGACCACTACACATCTTTGTTTCAACAGGATAAAACAATAAAAGAATACAAGTGTCTGTGTGTGTGTGTGGAGTGTGTGTGTTTGAATGCAAATAAGCTTCACTGAGTTATTTTAAGTGTACACCTTTTCATTTTTTTTTTTTTTTTTTTTGCTGGAGACATCACAGGTGCTATGCATAATTCATGTTAAGAGTTCTGCATTGATAAGGTCACAATCTGTCAGGTCTGGACACTCGAGGCCGCCATCTCATATTCACTGACCACTGCAAACTGCTCCCGTACCACAACAGGCAAGGAACTAGTTATAGGAACTATAATATACATATATACACACACATACACATATACATACACATACATACTTTTTTCCTCAGTAAAGCTTTAGTCAGGCTATTCTTTTTCTCCTTATTACTGTATATGTCGGAGGCTAATCTCCCCGTTTTGATCCTAAACTATGTCTACTGCGTGCGTGTTGTCCGATAATGTGAGGCTGGGATGAAAAGTAATCTGCGTGTAGAATTCATAAACCTCTCCTAACCTTGTTGAATTTCTCAAGAATTCCACCTTTGCCCCCGGGTTTTCCTGAAATAAATTACTTAGAGAATGAGGAAACTTTTGCGCACAGTCACACAATTTTGACAGCAACCTACAGGTGGACAAACATTTTTTTTTATTTTATGACCTATGATCACCCTTTGTAAACATGTTAGCCTATAATATTCAATGAAGACTAACTTTTCGTGTTGTGATCAGCATACAAATTCAGTGCGCCCTAACTCTATAACAGTATCAATTTGTTGTCCAGAAGAAGGCACAAGTGCTTTCAACCAAGCAATAATTAGTGCGCCACACTTCGGAGCAAAGCCCAAACTTGTGCAGGGTGTTAGTGGCGCGGTCATTGCCGTTATTGCCTTTGGTTTGGCTAAAAGTGCAGCTAAAGTAGCTTTCATTTATCTGGAAACACAATCCTCCGGAGACGTTTCACTGTATTAAAAGTAGTGAGAGTTGTTAAACTGTTAGATCTAAGTTGAGGTAGGCCTGTGGAGGGCATAGTGACTTTAAAACGAAAGTACAGTTAAGGTAGAAATCAAGCAGCATTTATTCTCATAAACATCAGTTTAAAAAAAAAGTGTCTCAGGGGCAGTAGTAGATTGTCTTGACGTGCACATTTAAGTAAACCCGCCGCGCACAATTTACCAAACTCGTTGATGAGCCTTTCCCGCTAAATGCCCTTATTTCAGACTGAAAAGACAATGCATTGGTATTCCTCTGTTTGCGCACACAGTCTTTCCATTTAAACAATTAGATTATGTCTATTGTAAGTTGCTGGCCCATGAGGGAAAAGCCAGCGGATAAAAGCGAATCCAAGTGACCTTCTTGTCCCTTTCACACCATTCTGACCCTTGCAGAATAATTGGGGATCATCTGTACAAAAAGTGGTAACGTGCCCCCTCCTCCAGCGCCTCTGAAAAACTCAGCTAACATCAAAACAGCCAGCTCAAATATTAAGTCTACAAATAATATGTTGCATATGAATGTAATGTGCACAAAAAGTAGAAAGTATTTTAGTAAGTTCAGTTTAGCAAAATCTAATTTCTTTACATTTTAAATTAAACTTTCAATTAAGTTATTTGGTTGTTGGACTAAGATATTGTGCTTCTCAAGCTCTTTAGACTTAGTGACGCTTTGTTTATTTCTTAACAAATGCGCATAGGAGACGAGTTTTATTATTAATGAACTGTAACTTTCCAAGAAGTACCCATGCCTAGTCGTTCCAATTCAAATGAAATATTTCAATCTGATATGCAGGATTATTTATGAACCCGAGTTATTGTTTGTCTTGTTTGTGTTTTAAATTCTTTCAGATGTGGGTTTAACCACGCTCTGTAAATGGAATCATTGAAAAAACATGGCATTTTTACGCACACTGTTGCACACTGAATAGTTACAACCTTGATGTGATTACAGCTGATCAATACAAAACAGAACGTTAACCTGTTGTGGACGTTGTAGTAAATACCCTGAACGCCTTTTCTGTTGCCGTTTTATTGGGGGCCTTGTACTTCTGACCTTTCTGTTTTCCCAAATGATTGTTGCGTCCGTTGCTTTGAGCTGAGTTAATGCTGTTCCTTTTCATGATAAATTTCCCGGAGCCACAGACAGAAACGATAATTAGGACGACATAGAAATATTAAGTCACAAGCTATCTCTTTAGTTATACGTGAGCATAAACAAGTATAATAGTTTAATGCATGATTTTGTAAACACCTTAGATAGAAAAACGTTAGTGCAATTATTTGATACAAATAATTACAGTTTAAAGCGATTAAAATGTGGTACTAAGTTAACCTTTTAGCTCCTACAAAATGTTTAGTAGTTCTCTATCATCTGCTTGTTCACACTTTGGTTAAGCGCACACGTTAATACAAAGGCAGTGCTAACATTACGCGCAAACCGTTTATTTACTCAGAACAGAGCGAGGCAGACACACCGCTATCCCCGATCAGCCCTTTAATCGAGTGACACTATCACGCAAACAAACAGACACTATTGATCTTTTCATTACAACAAACACCCGTTGTGGGCGACAAACGAAAAGAATAATACCGCGTCTCGAGCTCGCTGGACAATTACAGAACAAAATAAAACACACCGAAGAGATACGCACGTTCTCATAAGCGCAAGAAGAAGACGTGAGCACGTGGTAGTTTAAAAGTTGTGCTGAGGTCGTAAGTTAGGTCAGTGGTCACGTCGCATGTCACACATGCACATGCGCCATCATTCTGGCGTGCGTAAAGGACAGTAAAACCCTTACTCACCTCCAAAGTCGCGTGTTTTCCTGTTAAAACAGCTCTCTTGTCCGGAGCGTCAGCGTTCTCCGGTGCGTCTGCTCTTTTGGTGTCCTGCTGTCCGGTTTCTTCTTTCTCTCGCCGTTCCCCAGCTTTCTATTAGAGCCTCTTTACTCTGATCCCATTCGCTGTCCCTCTCACTCTCCTCTTCTCTTCTCCCGCGGAGCTCCCCAATCTGTGGAGTTAAATCTTAATGATTCACTTACAGCGGCGGAAAAAAATCTTTGTCCGATTTAATCTTATTGGTTTCACCTTTTCAATGAGCCCAAGACATGGTCGTGCAGTTTTTAGCAGTGTCCAAGACAGGGACGCGAGGAAGAGCTCTTGAATACTTAAAAACAACCCATCCCTCCGTGCGTTTGTAAAGGGTACTTGCATATTTACGCTCTATTATATCTCCCAATGTCTTTGTGTGCGTAAAAGCTCTGTAAACAGCGACGCGTGGGTCTTTTTCCGGGCAAAATGTTTGATATGTTTGATAATACACCATGTACTGTATATAGCCTAACTTTAACTATGTTACTTTGGAGTGTTGCATGAAATTACAGGTTAAGAAAAAAAAACACTTAAAAAAAATCACGAGTCGTCTGTGAGTTTTTTCTTCAACGTCATGTCGATAAGTACATTTGAGACATTTTAGAGATTTAATTGTTAATGTCTGTAGCTGCTTCAGTTGTAGTTGCAGTTGTGCAGCGTACGCTAGATGGCAGCGTGATCCAGACATTTCTTAACTGCTAATCCATTGATGCACAGAAAGCCGGGATCCCCACAGCAAATCTCCTGCAACTTTATGTGTTTTTACATCGCTCTCACTATAGCGCATAACGTGTCACCACCGGTATGCCTGCTATATTAACTTTGGATTCTCAATGGATGTTAAAATAAGTGATTTCCGTGCGTAAAATACACGACTGCCTGGCGTTTTGAACAGAATTCCTCTCATTATCCATGTTTTTCTATCTTTGCGCGCGCGTGTTTATGTACGAGTTTGACCAGAAGTGAAGATGTTGTACACTACCGCAGTGCGCATGCCGAACACTAAACTGTGGACATGCTAACTCTCTCTAAGCCAATGACGACACATTAATTTTCACTAAAAGAGGCAGCTCTAAACACATGCATGAAACTTTGGAGACTATATTCAATCAACGTCTTGCTTTCGTTGTGCGCAGTTGATTTGTCTTGCGTATAAGTGTATTGTTCCCTGTTTGCCTTTAACCCGCTTTTTCTCCTATTCTATCCAGGGCTTCTTCCTCTTTTTGGTGACAATAGACGGCCCATACTAATCAGGTTTCAAAGTAAATAGCAGCGCGGGGCGAGCTCAATGTAGATTGCGCCTGTCAGAGCCCCCCAACCTTTCAGCCGAGGATGGCGACACTGTACAAAAGTGTTCACCCTCAAAGCAAATCAGTCATTTACAATATAAGCAACATTTGTACATGGCAAGGGGAGTTTGTGCTCAGGCTACGTGCTTACTCTTGGTCAGAACATTGTATGTCAAAAAGCTAGACCGCATGTTAGAATGTAAAATAATATCTTCGTGTATAGTCTTTAAAGCGTGTCGGTGCAATTTAGTCTTATTCCAGAGTTTCAGGTGTGTTTTCCTTTGACTAATAATATGACTTTCGGAAATACGAACAGTGGAGACCCCTGACTTCAGTTTCGTGCCATTTTTTAGAGTGCACGAGCGGAGGGGGACTCTAACCAATGGAGAGAAAGAGAGGGCTTGGCTATAACCTTAGCCTCCCATTTTCTCTCTCTCGCGCTCCCCCCTCTCCTCTCCTCCTCCTCTATGCAGGGCTCTGGCCAGTCAGTCGCCTTTGATTATCAGTCTCCAGCAGCCCTCTCTTGGCTCCTTGACATGAGCACCATATAAGGCGCAGCGATCTCCATAGAAACGTGTCAGTTTCAATAGTAGTGTCAAAGTTCACTATATACAGACATTCGCGCAGATCCCCCGTTTCGGAAACATTGCTCTGCTGGTCCTCTCGTTTAAGCGCATTCATTTTTGGTCTCTCCTTCTTCTTGCATATTCTATTAGTTGTTGGTGTTTTTCTTCTTCTTTTTTGAATCTTTTCTCTTCGTATCTGCCGGGAGAGGAGAAACTATACATGGGCACTTCATTCCGCGTCGTGGTTTGCCTTCGCAGACGGGAGAGGTGATGAGGTTTATCTGAGAACATAGATGTAAAAAGCTCCAGCGCTTCAGTTTTCCTCCTCTCCTGAACGACGAAGACAGGAGTGTTGAGGAGCAAGGGGAAGAAAAGAGAAAGGAATTTATCTCCGCAGCTGCACTTCTTTGGATCGCGTCTTTCCAGCGGACAAGCTTTTTCTCCTCATCGTTTGTTTGTGGCTGTTTTATAACAAACTGCATCTGTCACGTTTGGACTCGGGTTTTCCTACAAATTTAGAGATTCCTGAATGGCTGACTGCAATTTACCTTGGAACTGGCCTCCCGACACTTGCGTATCCTGATCGGGTGTCTCTTTCATCGCCCCGCTGTTCTGAATGTATTGATCGCATTGTACTCCATCGTATCCCATATGAGTCTGCGTGCACCGATTTGACTTTGCACTGTCCTGTGTTTTGAGATCGTCTTTTTTTCCTCCTGAACGCTCCACAAACATCAGCGACCATTTCGCTTTATAGCACTTTCCGTGGCCGAGATATGGCAATGGTAGTTAGCGTCTGGCGAGATCCGCAGGAAGACGTGGCCGGAGGACCTCCGAGCGGCCCCAACCCAGCAGCGCAGCCGGCGAGAGAGCAGCAGCAGGCGGCGTCTGCGGCACCGCACACTCCGCAGACCCCCAGCCAGCCGGGACCTCCGTCTACACCGGGGACCGCCGGGGACAAGGGCAGTCAGAATTCCGGACAGAGTCAGCAGCATATTGAATGTGTGGTTTGCGGAGACAAATCGAGCGGCAAACACTATGGTCAATTCACCTGCGAAGGATGCAAAAGTTTCTTCAAGAGGAGTGTACGGAGGAACTTAACATACTCATGTCGTGCCAATAGGAACTGTCCCATTGACCAGCACCACCGAAACCAGTGCCAATACTGTCGACTGAAGAAGTGTTTAAAAGTGGGAATGCGGCGGGAAGGTGAATATAGAAATTGTAGTCTATTACGGATCCTAGCAGCAGGCGTGTGGACATTTTACACTGCACTAATCTCATATAGTCAGCTTATGTAGAAAAAGCCTTTTATTTTAAAAGGACGCTACTGTCAGTTTGGTATGATCAGTGTTATGATTAGTGGCAGCATTTGAAATGAGGCGAAAGGCCAGTTTAGCCACAGTGGCTACATCTCTGAACACAGCTCGTGTCTAAAGCTTCAGTACACAGAGCTAGAAGTCATTTTGTCTTCCCTTTGCAGCATAAAACCCTCATCAAGCAAATGCTACTACTATTAGTTCTTAAAGCATACGTAGATTTGGACACAGTCACTGGGGCTGTGTGTAGTTCTCAAACTGCTTCTCAGGCTGCACCAAGTGTATGCTACATGTGTACACTGGTTGTTGTCAGTGTCGTTTTAGTTAGTCTTTAGTGAGTCTTGTACAATCAACAAACTACAAAAGCACGTATTAAACATAGTGAGCATGAGTAATAATAGGAAATGCAACACGCTGCTCCCAACTTGTCCATGTCTGACTGTTATAGCTGGGTGTAGTTTGTCGTAGGCCGTAAAACTTTATAACATAGCCATCCTATATATTTTATAATTTACTAAAAAACAATCTAATTTACTTTAGCAGTTTACACCAGTCAAGAGGCTCCATAACTCTCACATTCACATTTTACAATTTATAATAAATGGCTGGCGGATTACTTTAATTTACTCATGACTCTTTGCATCTACTTACTTTTGGTCAACGTTAGTAAATTTGTGTATAATTATAGTTTGCAGTTGTATTTATTTCTTTATTTTACTTTCCTAACTAAACCAATGGTCATGCACTGTGTAAACAAACCACCACATGTGTCATTAACAGAATGAGCAGAAGTCATGTGAACATTATGCGCCCTAAAGACTGAATTATGTCAAATTTTAATTCCAAAAAAATAATGTAACATCACATTTGACTCTAGAACTGTGTTTAGGCTTTGCTTATGCACGCAGTAGGAGAAAGGGATGTACACTGCCTGTTTTGGGTTTCAGTCCTGGCTGCATGTGCTACATGACTTAGAAGGATAAAATAATTATCTTTTGTGTTAAAGACAGACTCGATACGTTTACCTTTACAGTTGTTTTACACGTGAACAATGTTTATCAGTCCTGGATGCACATTTCCTCTTTTTCTCTTTCTTTTTGTCAGCGGTTCAGCGAGGACGAATGCCTCCAACCCAACCGAACCCAGGCCAGTACGCGCTGACCAACGGGGACCCCCTGAACGGCCACTGCTATCTCTCCGGATACATCTCGTTATTGCTGCGGGCAGAGCCTTACCCAACATCCCGGTACGGGAGCCAGTGCATGCAACCTAACAATATCATGGGCATCGAGAACATCTGCGAGCTGGCGGCTCGCTTACTCTTCAGCGCCGTGGAGTGGGCGAGAAACATCCCTTTCTTTCCCGACCTGCAGATCACCGATCAGGTGTCTCTTCTCAGGCTCACGTGGAGTGAGTTGTTTGTGCTTAACGCGGCCCAGTGCTCCATGCCTCTGCATGTAGCCCCTCTGCTTGCCGCAGCGGGCCTACATGCCTCCCCGATGTCGGCGGACCGTGTCGTGGCTTTCATGGACCACATCCGGATCTTCCAGGAGCAAGTGGAGAAGCTTAAGACACTACACGTAGACTCAGCAGAGTACAGCTGCCTTAAGGCCATCGTACTTTTCACATCAGGTGGGTGTCCAACATGCCACTATGAAAAAAACAACAAACATATTAGGCCCCGTGACCAAATAGGGCACAGAGAAAAGCTTTCCTGTCGACAGCTCGTTGTAAATCACGTTCACATGTCACAAATAGGCTCACAATTACACACGTTAAACCAAAGCAACATCACTTTTAAATGGAATCTTCAATTCCCTGTCTTTAAGAAGCTAGCCTACAAACAAACCCGTATTAATGTGTTGGTAATATTGATAATATTACACAGACCTGGGACAGGTGTGTGTGCGTAATCTGTGCGTCAAGATGAAACAGTCCATCTTGGTGGTTGAGTAGTGGGCTGTATTGACGGCTGATGCATAGGGTTATTGGTGTATGCTTTTATCCTTTTGTGTACTAGCACATGTCTTGGCAGAGCAGGAATGAATCCACAGCAGAAGGAAAAATCCGCCTGATAGAAGTTTGAGTCAAAGCTAATATATTAGAGAATATCGCGTCTGGGTAGAGCGGTGTAAAATTCGACTTTTGTAAATTGTTGCTTTCTATTTTGTTTTCCTTTGTATTTTTCCAGTAAGAAAGCAATCGTATGCCAGCCTTAACGCTTGGCTACTTGACTTTAGGACCTGCTGTTCTAATTTAACGTGTGTGTGTGAGAATCAGAGGTGTTTTTAATCCTTGTGGTTTGTGTCATTTGATTGCTATATATGGTGGTCTTACTTACTTCTAAATTTAATTTATAATTATAACTTTAAACGCCTCTATTTGCTGCATTTATTGCCTCACATTATTCCTAAATAGTTTATTTATGAATAAAATGAGATTTAGTTTAAAATTTCTAGTTTAGTGAATGTTCCATGAAATCCACAAACTTAAAAAAAAAAAAATAATAATAATAATAAAAAGATCAAATAAAATTTTAAAATCCAAAGGCCACAGAACAGACATTAATTAGTAATAATATACATTATAATGTGTTTCATAAATAATATTATAATAAAGTTAACTATAATATAATATAGCTATTACACTACACTACACTACACTACACATATTATAATACAATACATTACAATACAATGCAATACAATTTAATTCAATATAAAAAATATATAAAAAGATAATAATAATATATATTCTGTCATAATATAATATATTTTAAAGAATACAAGAGCAAATGAACATGTGCTACATTTTCAATAGTAAAACATAAAAAATACTGTTTAGTATTTAAAAAAAAAAAAAGACAGAGAGAGACCTCATTTCAATTGTGCCTTTTGAAATTATAATTGTATACTTTATACTTTAAATGACATAATGCTGTTTTTCAAACGTGGTCATGTTAAATAATTTGGCTAATAAACATTACACAAACCCCTTTCACCACAGTGGCTTTTGTTTACTTTCCACTGAGGCCATGCACTTGCCCAGATAGACTTTTAGCAAATAGTTAACAAAAACTACGTTACGTAATTTTATTTATTTTTACTGCTATTATTTCCTTTTCTACCATTCCATTTTTCCTACTTTTGGGGTCATGGAGTGCACGTGCTAGACTCACTGTAATCTTCAAGTTTCTTTGAAGCTTGAGATCAGGTTTGAGTTCTTTTAATTGTAACTAAATTTGAGCTGTAAGCCCACAGCTTCTCTTTGCGTTTATCCAGACACATTTGCATAGTCTACACAAACCACGACCGGCCTCCCAAAGGTCATAGTAAATCACCCCGGGTCTTCGGCGTTGCTCCCAGGTTCAGAAGGTTATTGTGTCCCGTAGAAGTGAGTTATAGCACTGAATCAAATCACTAAAAACCTTAAAAACACTGTGCTATGCAGTTTAAAGAATAAAAATACATTTTTAACTTGCACACACATTGTAGTTGCTGTCATTGTGCTTACAATGTTTGCAAGTGCCATGCGTAATTTACACTTGGGTTTCTTCTCTAAACGCGCTGGTTGGACTGGGCTGATTATATACATCGTTTCTAACTTTTCTCTGATTATTGACGTTGACTTAACCTCATCCAATCAAATGGCCAGCACATTTTGTCTTCTAGTCTCCGTTAAAACAGGACGATAGTAGTCTATGGAGAGAAGAGTGGCTAAATGACTTAACAGCTTACTGCAGACTAATTAGGTCACATTACAGCCAGTGTAATTTCAGATTCATCAGCGCCATTTATGTTGCCTTTTACACCATCCCTGGCACAGGAGAGGCGTGGCTTTTGAGCATCGTAGTGTACTTTTATCCTAACAGTCACTTTTGCTGTTATTTGTTATATAGACGTGCCTCTCCGGGGTCGTGTGCCTGAGCCCTTGTTTATTTTCTACGACAGTGGCACTCGCTCAATATGATGTAGCATGTTTGCCCGGTGTGTCTATTCTTTTCGCTGTGCCAATAATCCCTTCAACAAACACACTGTTTATGTAGAAATGCTAAAGTATGTGACAAAAGAATGGGACAGCTCATAACATCTCAAAAGCTTGAGCTTAGGATCAAAATGCTTCTACGTTTAGGGTCTAACCACGTTGCTTTTACTGTGTTTCACGCAGACGCTTGCGGCCTGTCAGACGCTGCCCACATCGAAAGTCTACAGGAAAAGTCCCAGTGTGCATTGGAGGAGTACGTAAGGAGCCAGTACCCGAACCAGCCTAGCCGTTTTGGAAAGCTCCTGCTGCGGCTGCCTTCTCTGCGCACTGTCTCCTCGTCGGTAATCGAGCAGCTGTTCTTCGTCCGCTTGGTAGGTAAAACTCCTATTGAAACCCTCATCAGGGATATGCTATTATCCGGGAGCAGCTTCAACTGGCCTTACATGTCCATCCAATGATCCTTAAGCGAAGGTGGAAAAGGGGGTCAAACGGACCAAAACACAGTCCCCTCGACCTTTACGCTCCTCCAAGAACTTCTATAGGACTTTTTGTGATAAACTTAGAAGACACGACTTTTTCTGTCTTCTGGGACTCTAATGGAATACGTAATGTACAGAAAAAATATTGGAACCGGACTTGTGTAAATTTGCCCACATCTTCAAGAACATTACACTTCATTTTGTAAAATACTAGTCTTTATTTCTTTTCTTTTTTTGTAAAAAACGGAAAAACACAAATAAAATGAAAACCATCTTATGCGCAGTAAGAAAAAGACTTAGCGGGAAAACAATGTTTCCAAGCAATTATAAGAATTGTCCTGTGTCTATGTACCTCTCTGTTTTGTATTTTTTCTGGTTCCAAACCAGACTTTCTGTGATTCTATACTAATAATTTTTGATATAACCTTTTGCTTCTTATAATGAGTGCGATATATGTTGTCTAAACTATGTTCTCCAAGAATTAAAATTGAAGTGAGAATTTAAAACAGAAAAATAAAGAATTTTAGACAATAAGATTCAGTCTAATCGCAATGACAATATCAATAATGATGATGGTTGAACTTTTTATGTTCCCAATTGATACGATGGACCTGCAGCAGCAGCAGCACACTGACCTCCAGGACATTTGACTGAAAAAGGACGGCCAAGAGCGAGCAAAGGAGAGACATGAAATCAAAAGCACTTTTAATATATCATTTCAAATACATTTTTGTTTTGTCTTGAACGAAAACACTTTTCATGGTTTCTTGAATTTTATTGGTTGTTGCCTTCAATTTGCTTACTTCATGATGCAGCTTTTTGCAGAAGGGTCGGTTGATGAAGTTGTGTGATGGTAACTGTACTATTAAAAATGAAACAGGCAACAATGTCTCCTTCTCACGCATTTACTTGGCGCAAATGTCCATCTTTTTGAGTATGTTTGATTGCATCAATATTTTTACGCAAAAAGCCGTGTTAAAATGCGGAATGAAAAAAAAACTGAGCCTGAGCGGTAAATTATGGTCAACATCATTTCCCTAAAAACACGTGTTTGCATGATCTAGAACGCCTGCGTCAGTGTCTGCTGTGACATGATTCCTCTCTCTGTGCCTCTGGTGCTTTAATCAAGGTGATTCCCCACAATCCGAACCTCGTTTCCTTCTTTCCTGGAGAAATACATTGATAGTGTGTCTCTATTGACGTAGGCGTCTTTCGGCACAAGGTTTAGGCCCTGCTGCAAAGCTGCTGTGATATGAGTGATCAATCTGGAAAATGTATTTTACAGCATGTAAGCCAGTCGATATGAACACCGAACGTGATGCATTGTGTGGCAATAGAGAGGGAGAGAGGGGGGTGAACAGAAACAAACGAGAGGGAAAAGTAAGAGCAGACAGCGTCAGAAACAGACGCGGCCTTGGTTTTGCCTGATGCATTCACACTGTAATGAGTACATCGATAAGACCTCAGTGTGGAGATGCTTTTCATGAAGTCTGTGCCCTTGGAGCGCGTGACGGACCTGGAGCCTCCTTGTTGTCATTTACTGTTGACAATTAGAACCATTCCCTTCATCACCCTGCTGTCATCCCTCTGTTGCTTCTTGTTGGTGTGCCACATCTCCATCCTCACGTGCAATGACTAGACAGGAGCACAGCACTGTCTGAATCTAATATCGCCATATTTGTTATCTGCTCGGGGTTGGGGGATGGGTGTTTGCGCCCCGTGGCTTTATTTGTCAGGATTTCATGTCTTGTCCACAGTCGTTATTATGAAACTATTAATTACTTGGACCCTTAGCTGGTTGTTCTTTCAGTTGTCCTCACGTGCTCTCGTATGATTTTATTTGTCGTTGTGCCTCCAGTTAGAGACGGTTTACAATACAATTAGAAGATATTCATAATGTAGCTATATTTTCTTTATGTCTAGTGTTGTTGTTTTTAATGCTAATGTTCCCAAATAAGCTTGACATTGAACAGCCCTCCTGATACCTTCCTTTTATTGGAGGAATAATGATTAAGTTACATAAAAGCCACGTAGGCAAATTTTCAGTTGGGTAGGCTGTAAATATCCGGAGGTTAGATTTGAACATTTTGTTAGAAAGGAAATACGATCTGTATTAACTTTCTACTAGACACGTATTTGAGGCAGTTTTAGTATATATATAAAAATAAAAATAAAAAACCTTTATCCACAGCATAGGGCTAATGTGCAGGTCTTAGCAGCAAATCAAAACGCTCAAACGTGCCATGTGTTTCTAATTAACGTGTGTACTGACGACAAAAGTCAAAGAATAAGAATTTCATTTTTCAAGCGTGATAGGATCAAAAATGAACACGCTAAATATTTCTGTAATTACATTTTATTAACAGGAACAGGTATTCATCATAATTCTTGTCAGTTTAAGCGATGGCACCTCATCAGTGCTGTGATTTAATGGCACACACAAAGAAAACGGCTTAAAAAAATCCTTGTCCTGTCAGAAGTGTGGTGGGTAAGAGAGATGGATTTGTGGCACGCTGTAGGCCTCATTTGTGCCTCTGTAATTTCGGAAACTCCGGTTACCAAAGTGTTACTGCAAAATGAGTTAAATAACCATTTACCTTTGTCTGGTTTCATTCATCAAACCACAAGTGGAGGACTCCTAACATGGGGCTATTTGTTTGCTTTACACAAGCAGCTGGGTGCGATTTCACGTTTGAGATATCTGTCTGAAAGCGAAACATTTATTATCCCATGTTGTCAGGAAACCTATTTCTCAAAAAAGTCTGTGCAAGTCGTGTTTTAAGCGGCAATGGATATGTCCTATTGGCGTTACACGTCACTTCATTTCACTTACACGAGCTTGCCTGCTCCCCCGACACATTTGACAAATTCCGCTGTTTGAGACAATAACCATTTTCAAATAGCGGTTCCTTTATGTGCGCGTGTGTGCGATGGGCGGGGGGCTTTGAAGTATGACGCGGCTTATTTCTCATATTGTCTCATATAGTGCGTAAAGGCGATGGCTATAAGTGCTTTGCTCTGCCATATCATACGTAATGGTTGTTGCATAAAACAGTGGAGACAACATGCTAATAGTCATGTTGTGTCACTCTAAACTGACTTCCTCGTTGGATTGCCATTAAATTGAGAGATACGTCATAGTGTTCCCCTTTAAAGCCAAAGGATCAGCCGAACATACAAGCAGAGGTAGTTGGCTTTACACTGGGCACATTTATACGCGCTTCCTCCGTGCTGTGCGTAACGCGCGTAAACGCCACAGTTTACGCACGCGTGCAGAAAGAGATGGGGAGAGGGAGAGATTGTGGGAAAAGCCCAGATAGCTGTGTAAGCGGATCCCTTTGTGTTGATTTAGGAAGACGTTTGCTGTATATAACGTTCAAGGCTGATAATATCATTGCCTGGCCAGATAAATAAAGCATTGGCCAAAAGCATTGGGTCAGCTATCGATCCGCTTTCTGCCCGCGCGAGGAAGGAGGGAGGGAGGTAGTGAAGAGAAAGGAGAGGAGGGGGCTGAGAAAGCAAAGGAGAGCAGGGAGAAAGGCAGGGAGACCTCACTCATTAGCATTCCACAGCCATGGACTAAACGCTGACAACTAACAGAGATATCCAGCTTTACGCACACCGCACCGCTGCCTTTCCGCGTTTGTCTTTATGGCCCCTGGTTCTGCATTTCCAGCGGACACCCATGTCTCCTTATTCTGGTGTGTCTCTCTTCTCGGCACAGTGCTTTTATCTGTGTTTTCCCCACTCAGGCGTTTAATACACTCCAGTGAAATCTTGTCATGTAAAACAAAAAATAAAGAGAAGAGATTTGTAACGTTTCACAAAAATGAATGAGGGTGTAAGAGCAGAATGACAGTCCTAAACACATGGCAAGTAAGATATAAAAACAGAGTTTTATGACTGGGTACATTTTAGATTGATTATCTAATACTTTTTTGTCACTGGAATGTTTGTTTTAACTTGAGCAGCTTTAAGACGTCTTTTTCAGAAAGGTATAACTTAATATGGTCTGAAGTTGTGACAGCTGTTCATCTGATAGTAACTTCTTTCCAAGTTTTTTTTCTCTCCTCCCACCCCGGGGCCCCCGGTCTCTGTCTTGCTTTGTTGTTTTTAAAATATGCATGTCTCTCCGGAATGCCAGTCACGGGTCCAAACTTTGTGTGTCCCAACCTCCCACATGATGAAATGATCCTTTTAAAGCGGACTCAATATGTCTCAATCTGCACTCCTCTTCCCTCTAAAGCTCAACGCAGACACACACCACATTCATTAAAATACAGACTTTTTCAAGTAACCAAGAAAGAAGTGATTGGATCAAGTCAACTCTGTCACTGGATGGACGGATGAAGATACGCAAGAGGAAAACGAGGAAAGTAAGACAAGCTTTCACTTTCTGTCTGTCCTTCGCAGTTACGCCGTGTTTGTGTGCGTGTGCGCGTGTTTATTCCTCTGCTTTTGCCTGGTGCTGTTCCTGTGTGTTCTCAAACTTGAAACGGACAGAACCAAGGGGAGTGAGCGAGAAGCAGAGATGTGTGAGGGAAAGGGGAGGAGGGTTACAAGAGGACGGACAGACATGCGTTCGTGTGTGTCTGTGTGTCAGCGCCAATAAATGTATCAACACTTGGTTCAGGCTATGGGCTATTTGTTCAGTTTTTGCGGGAAAGTGTGGTGCGTTTGCTCTTTTAGGCATTACATCACGAAATCTAAAAGAAAAACACCCGGATGTAGGGGAAGCGTTGACTTTTACAGAGGAAAAGCGTAAATCGGATGGAACTTTTAATGTCATGTGTGAACTTACAGGAGATGCGCTAAACACAAATTAAAAATAATAAAGCAGCAAACCTCATCAGTGACATCACTTGTCTGTCACTTTTGTGATCACACATTTGAGTTTTATGTTTATGCTCCAAATAATGTACAACTGTAGTCGGTATGTGCATGGTGCAGAAAACTGTGATGTCAAGAAAACATGTTTCAACCGATTAATGATAATTAAAATTAAAACAGTGAAAATACTGATAATATATGAGCAATATACATTGGCCCATAAGCTTTAAGTTATTTAGAAATAAAGTTGCTCAAACATTTTAAGAGAGTATACTAATAGTTTTCAAACGGCTTGTAACTTAGGTCTCCTGTTTCAGTCGCTATGCATGTCAGTGTTATTACACGTCAGTATATGTGTTTTGTTGTAACTGTGTTATAACTGACAATTAGCCTATAGAATCAGAGCCTGAAAGTGGCATAAGGGTTCCTCTTTTTCATTTGAAATGTGCGTGGCTCTTATGCCACTCAGACATGTTGATAAATACATGTCCCTTTTCCATCTGAGTCAGCATCATTCATCATCACATACGTCCACGTGCACGCAGGCATTGGAGCACGTGGAATAGGCAGAATAGTAAAGTGTGAATCAAATATGAAATGTTGAAACGGGTGACTCTTTTGTGACTCTTTTGTGGATAACGCCCGTTGTGTGCTGTGCGTTTTAAGCGTACGTTGTGCGGCTTGGTGAAGACTTGGACCACTCTACAGAGGACCAGTCGCCCTGTGGTTGCAAACTCTTTGTGGCCCCACATACCGCCGCTGTGATTATAGAAGTGGCTCCTCTCCCTTGTTAAAAGCTCTAATCTAGCCTCTGTGTTGTAGGCGCACCATGCCGAATGTGTGTGCGTGTGTGCACGCGCGCGCAGGAGAAGGGGGTTGAAAGAAAAGGGAAAGGACAGAGTGAGGGAGAAGGAGGGGGCAACGGAGTGGCCCTCTCCTCCTTTTGAGTGACACGACCTCTCTCTTCTCTTCAAAGGCCAAGCAGAAATAAACGCATCTCATTTGAATGGCGATTTTATTCTTTCGGTGGTATTTCGCAGCCAACATTTCTGGAATAGGAATGTGCGCTTTTTTGCACTCTTAAAAATCAAGAGATGGTTCTGGTGGCGGGCGATTCAATATTCCAATCTCTCCTCACGTTGTCCTCGCAAGTTACATGGTCCATTCTGCACTGCACTATAACCAGCTCTTCTCCAAAGCGTTCAGCTTCATTTGCATCTGTTGATGATATCAGTAAAGAATTGCTGGCACCGTATGAGGTGGGGGGCTTATTTGGATAAAACTGGACCACGGAGTGGACTGGGCCCTAAAGGTCAGTCGCCTATTCTTGTTAAGGTGGCAGGGGGTGGTGGGGGGTGGGTCGGCTTATTTGAAAGCGGGCGTATATTTGAGGCAAGAGAATGAAAAGAATTGGACCACAAAGCTTATCATACTTCAAATACGCCCTGTCACATCTTCACTTGGTCCATTCCCCGAGTACGGTCATTTTGTGACGGGTGGGCTTTCTGCAGCCAACCGTGGAAGTGCCTGCAATAGAATACAAAGCAACAACAAGGCAAACAGGATGGGGTACAAAGGGAGAAACCGCTGAGTTTTTAATAATGTCGTTCATATTTATTTCTTAAACAAGATTTTATGAAGCAGAGTAACTGTGGATTTTACACTCTGTCAAGTCTGTTAGAGGATCATTGTTGGATTGTATTAGAACTTGAATCTTGTCTCTGTATTTTACTGATGAGGAAGTGGCATCGATAAATGCTGCAATTGCTGGTTGTCACCGGAAGACTGACAAGTACAATGAAGATGGGAAAAGAATGCCCTCACACCTCAGTTTGCAGACCTCGCTGCTAATTCACACTTTGACTTTAGTCATATGGCCAGTGAGACCTGTCAGAAAATATTTCTCTTTATCAATAATTCCTGAAGTTCACCTACAGAATCACTGCTGGCTCTCATCAGATCACACAATTCTTACTCATCATTATGTCTCCTGTGGCACTGCGGTCATTGAGGACTTTTGTTTGGATGATAATGAGTAGCTACATTTTAGTTATTTGCGCTTACAACTGACAAGACTGGCGCTGAGTGTATATCATGCCAAATTCTTTCACAATTTATGGTTATGGACTTGAAAAGCATTTCAGTTTAATATTTGACCTGACTAGTCACGTGATAATGGTTGCAGTAGTTTTGACACGAATAGGCTAAAGTCATTGTGTTGCATGAACCTCTAGCTTCTACCAAAGTTGAGACGAGCCTTCTGCCTGCGCGCCTCACTCAGGGTTTCTACCTTTGTTTGCTAGATGGCGCTCTGCCTTATGGGACCCTTTGGCCCTCTCTCTCCTGCTCGGCTCACACACTACACGGCACTGACACACTTTCTCCTTTTACCCGAGATTTACAGCCGAAAAAAGCGAAACAACAAGAGAGTATATCTTTAAAGAAAAGAGCACTGCTAACTATTTACAGCAAATGAGTTAGTATCGGGGGAATAATGTGCATTTATTAGCATTATTACACAATTAGGCTGTGGCGCTGGAGCCAATAGATTACAAGTTATTCATGTTTTTACTCGGTGGAAATACATGTTTATGATTGTCTGACACTATTCAGTGTTTTAGATGAATTACCTTTAGCATCTGACAATTTATTAACATTAATATAAAAGATGTTCAAGATTTTTACAACAGTAGGCTATTTGAATATAATTTAGAATAGGCTACAAAAATAAATCAAAATAAAACATTTGAGTTTGACCTCAGTAAGATAAACATCTTTGTAAAGACGTCTTTTAAACCTAAGTCGTAACATATAATGTGTTTTAGATGTGTTTCTGCCGAGGCAAATAAAAAAGTGGGTTTGTGCTATTGTTTGCTGAGTGGCCCACTCTGCTCTAAGATATACTGCTGCAGTTACACTTTCACTAAATAGCGTCTTGTCGGCGTCTGACGTTGATGAATGTGTCGGAGACTTGCAGAGCCTTTTACAGCTGTCTTTAAAACCGTGGCCCCAGAAGCTCCACACACACACATAGAGACACACACACACGCAAGGGCCTGGGCCACACACACATGTGAAAGAAAAAAAACACAACCACACCATTCTTTCAAATATTTCTTATGTTGTCTTATGTCTTCAGTCACTAGTGTGTCTAAAAAAAGTTACTAATACATAGCGCTGCGATCAAAGTATTTATGTTTTTGATTACGTTATTCAGCAAGTTTATGTGTGTTGATTTTTTATTTGCATTATTTATGTACCACATTTAGACAATTTAATTGTATTAGTGTATTTATTAACGTAAGCTTATAATTTTTAAATTAGACATAAAACATAATATGAAACAGTTGATTTTATTTTTTTTAAATATGGACGAAATGTCAGGTTTTGTATTACTTCTAATGGTGAATACAATACAAAGAAAAATAAACAGGCCTAAATATTATTACTATTATTATTAATAAAAATAAAAAAAGCTTTAATATTCTGAGGAAAAATGCATCTACTTTGGTCCATATAATGTATTTATTTTGATCGATTTTTCCTCAAAATTAGCCAGAATTGAATGACCAAATACACAAGTATTTACAACGCAAGGCTTGCATTTCATAATATTTATATTTGATTCAGGCTATGGATCACGTCCTAATTTAAACCTTTGCTAATTGTTAGCAAAAGCTTAGACTTTTAAAGTAGACAAAATCAAGCCTGTCCATTGTGTGTGAAAGCAGCAGGCTGTCCACCTGCCCTCAGTCCTTCTCTCACACGAGCTCGTTCTACAAGCTCACTGTTTGTCCAAGGCTCTGGCTCTATTTGTTTTCCTGCGCCTTAACAAGCCATCATATCACATCATGCATATAGAACTGCACATATATAGAGCTGCACATACTAGAGCTGCAGGCGCGCAGAGGTGCTCTGAAGGGTTATGGGTTCAATTAAGGTAGAAGAAAGCACAAGCGTGCACGAGCTTTGTTTTGACACACTGATGGATCTTTGAATTCGTATCTACTGTATATAAACCCATTAGAAACCGAATAGGACCATACAGATGTCGAGACTAATTCGCTTTCTATCCTATTTTACTTAATCAAATTTGCCACATTTAAGCTGCTGTAGGATTTTGAGCCATAAGCCTGCCATTTGGGTAATATCCCGCAAGGAATGACAGAAACAGTGAGGTTTGTCATCATTTCTTAAGTAAAAAAAAACAAGATATTCTCGTGCCACAGTGGGGATTTTAACGAATTAAAATATCTTACTGCTCGCCTGCGATAAAAGAGCTGGAGAAAGGTATGAGATTGAGGCGCTCGCTTGTTAAGTAACTTGCTGTCAGTATAGTTAGCAGTGCTCTGATATGGACGGTGGCTGCAGAGCCTCATCTCTTGGGGTTTTAATTAACAAGCTGTCTCAAAGCCGTAGAGCTCCATCAAACAGCCTTTCTCTTGGTCTCGGAGTGTGTCTTCATGTAAATGCACCTCCCGTCAGCGCCCTGGGCCCTCTTCTCAACTTTAGAGGATGCGTCTCCAAAAGCAACTTGTAACCACCGCATGCGCAGCTCTTCTTCACAAGAACTTTTTTTTTTTTTTTTTTTTTTTTTGTAATTACTGTGACTGCAATTTTTGTCGAGACACGTGCATTCAAAACACACGTTCAAGTTGTGCCATAGTTTGTTGAAACTTAATACTTTCTCAGCCTACTGCTGTATTTTTTTCTAAAGGCAAAATAGCCCGAGTAAATAAACAACAAAAACAATGAATTTGATAATATATTTGGATTTCAGAATGATGAGAAATTATGACATTTGTCATTTGCCATGATTACAGAGTTCGGAACGAGACATTCTGGACAGTCAGGGCAAAAAAGTAGGCTAAACAAAAACGCTTAGGTTGCAACTGGAGAATGCACTTATCAGATTATTGTGTTGAATTAATTTGAATGAACGCTAAGTTAAAATTTTGACAGGAAGTTTAAACAGTTTGGAATAGCTTTGAGAGAGAAATAATATTATTTTAAAATCCCCCAAAACATTAGTTCTTTTGCTTGAAGAGATATAATCATACACAGTTGATAACTTTAGCCTATTTAATATTTTTGTTCAACGTGATGTCTCTTGTATAGTGACGAGGAACCCTGCACGTTTGATTAGCCCAACAACAGCGTCAGTGAGCAGCCAGTGGTTTTGGTGCTGTTGACTTCTCACATCTCCCAATCTCTCTATCTCTGCGTGAGCGCTGGAGTAAAGTTGGTGGCCCACGCGGGGGTAATTTGATAGCAGGGGAAGGTCAAGACTGTGCGCTGTCCATGGTGCTGCGTGGTTCAGTCTGGATGTTATCATCAAATTAGACAAGACAAGTTTCAAATCGATGCCACCGCCCGGATGTCAGGAGACCACAAGCAGTAGGAGTTAAAGTCCTAACAAGTCCCCCTGACAGGTCAACAGCCCGACACAAACACACACCTCTGACACAGACGCACACCTCTGACGCAGCGGCGCAGGTCAACGAGGCAGCGCGCGCAGATACGCACCGATCCCAGTCAAGTCTGGACTGATGCGTGCATTCACTGCTTATGCCTGCTAATTACACAGAATCCAACATTAGAATATGGACATTGATGAGCTGTTTTTGCCTGTTTTTGGACTTCACGTCTAACAGTTAGTGAAAATGTTTTTGTAAATTAAAACATCCAGCGTTAACCAAGTTCTAACTGACAATAAGAATGTCGCATAACATTATCAAACAATAAACCATACTTTTCAATATCTGAAGCCCATAGTAAGACTTGAAGGATACCTGCTGTAAAAGTTGATTTGGTTTGTATCTGTAATAGAAGCAAAGGGAAAGTCTCCCAGTGCTCTGGAAGCAGATCCACGATGATTGACTGGGAGTGAGGAAGAAGAGAGGAAGATGAAGAAGGCACTGATTAGAGGTGCTGCCAGTCTGTCAGCGGCTGACAGCTTCTGCTGCAGGGATAAACAGCAATAAAGTAGAGCGTTAACTTCACTCACACGCACGCACGCACGCACGCGCATACGCACAGAGAAGCAGGTAGACCACTCTCTCCTCACTCTTTCTCTCTCTCCGCGTGTCCACGAGCTTCTTTTCATCTTCTCTGCTGACTCAGGTAGCGGACACAATGAGGAGAAAGGGGGCTTTTGAGTGGGAATTTAAAAGTGTCATAAAGAGGAAAAACACACAAGAAAAGCTGCAGGTTATTAAATGACGAGTGCGCATTATTAACTTATTTAACTGGCTAGATTTCCTGAATGAACTTTACTTTAGGGCCTCGCCAAACCATGAAATGCACATCACAGGGTATCTGCCAATCTTCTCCACCTTTATGTATCTCTCCATCTCCACATCCCCTCTAACCCCTCTAAGCCGAGCTGTCTGTCATGCTGTGGCCCGGCTAATTTGAGTTCATTGGATGGCAATAACTTCATTTAGAGCTTCATCTCTTTTTGGAGGCTGTGCGTAATGAAAACGCGGGGTGCAGCCTCTAAAAGGCCTCTCATCTCGGCTGTAATAACCTGACTGTTGGATATTCTTACCCAGGCGCACCGGATAGCGTGTTTATCCTCCGAGGGCTGCGTTCACATGATGAAACTCATCTATAATGTGTGCTTTAATATATCGTCCACTACAGCCCAGAATTTAGAAAGCGCTCACAATAATACATTAGGAAGAAGAAAGAGAGAAAGTGAAAGTGGATATTGGAGAACTCAACTTCTCAAAAACACGACTGCTTTGTTCATGTAGTCGTATTATTGATTTTATTGATTTATATTTAATTGTGTGTCAAATTACGAGTAAAAAAAAAAATCTACCTTTTTATTTAGTTTTGAAGAAAACAGTCTATGAGCTCTTCTTTGTGACTGCCACAGCTTAATCAATAACTCACCACTCTTTTTTATTTAACAAATAAATAATAATAATAATAATAATAATATAATAATAATAATAATAATAATAATAATAATAATAATAATAATAATAATAATAATAATAAATTTTTGGAAATTTCTTCTTATTGACTGACTCAAATGAAGGGCCGCTGTTTAAGGCCAGTATACAAAAGTAAAACATAAATAAATACTTAAAAAAATAGGCTTTTGACTAACTATATTTTAGGTTTATTAGGCTATCAAAATTAATTAGAAATGCATAAAGAACTTTAACAATAGCGATTTTGTCCCTTAATAAAAACAACAAATAAATAATAATAAAGAAAATAAAATCTCTATCGACTAAAACGAACATTTTTTAATTAAATCCAACCAGCACAAAATCAGAATGTCTAGATAAACCTACAAACTGGCTAAAAATAATAATAATAATAAAATATAAAATGTTTTAAAAATACGATAGGCTAATAATAATAATAGATAGAAATGAAATGTATATTCTTTTACTTGGTCTACACAATTTAGCCAGAAGCTGCAGAACAAAAATTGCACTAGAGATGTTTTTCTCTTTCTCCGCATATTTAGACTTGCAAAGAGAAAATCGAGTCGGCTCTTTTGTGTTTAGTGGAAGAGGCCCGACACACAGGCCTTAGTTTAAAAAGATTTGAGTCACTTCAGCGTGCCGTGCCGTGCCGTGCCGTGCCGTGTTGTGCCCTTGCCTTCTTCACTTCCCCGAATCATCAGAGAGCGCAGCCTCGGAATCTTAAAAGTCAGAGTCCATTCTTCAAATGTATTGCGTTTCAGAGGCGCTGTTTTACTGCGGGAGTCTTGGGCCAGCGCAGTATCAGAGGAGGTGTAATTGAGGGGGCGGTGAGGGGATAGAGTAGCGCTCCGCCTGAAAGCTGCTATTAAAGCCAAATGGACTGAGCACCGTAAAACGGCCCTGCCAACAGCTGTCCCACAGTCCAACTATTATATATGCCACCAACAACTCCCATACACCAACATATTAGGCCCATACTGCTGATGTAGTGGCTACTTAAAAGTATTAGACAGCAAGCTTGTTCGGTATTATATTCATATTCCTACAGGGACTTGGGGCTGTGTTTTGAGGTTTTGTGGTCTCCAAAGGCACTTTTCACGTCTCCACAAGCTCTTCTCTTTTTATTAGAATCTGGGGAGTTGCATTTTAGCTGGCGTTTCATCTGCATATTGCTTCTTGAGCTAGATTTTTCTACGGGACACAGGTGGTGGGCCATGAACTCTATTGGACAAGAAACTTGAGTTTATCACATGGCCCTTTCTCTTGTTTGAAGATCTACTTTTATGGTCAGCGGAGGGTTAAATTTAAAAAACAATTCCTGATCAGCTGTGGTCCACTCCACCTGAGACCCCCACGCGTCTGTGCACCGGCTTTTACCATGCAAAAACTATTTCCCAAATGTGCTGCTTTGGACACAAAGTGTTTGTGGATCCTTATTAGGAAAAGGGGAGATTGAAGAGGAGTTGTTGCCATTGGAATAAATGGCTTTCTCCGCAAGTCAATGAATATGTAATGATGTCTAACCAGCGAGTTATATGCTGTGGTATAAGGGCCTCTCATATTAAAGACTTGGAACCCAGAGTAAGAAGCCGAGGCAGAGCAAATAAAGAAGGGATACAATGTTGAATACACCATGAGCTTAAAGCTCACTCAATGGCCCAGATGAAAAGTATTTGCTCAAAGAAAAGAAAAGGAGCGGGTTTTAGTGGGGGTGGGGTGCTAATATATTTTTTTTCTAACTTTGAGAATATATAGTTTTAAGCAGTCACGCCAATAATGAACTCATGGAACAAGAGAGTTCCCGGCATAATTTCTTCTCTCTAAGTTTCTTAGTTACACCCGTTAAAACATTGATTGTTGCAGTTAGCTGACCCGTAAAATTTGGGGGTGAGTTTTCTCTTCTTAGCTGAGCATATAATTATGCAAATAGAGATCTGACAGTGATCCTCTGGAGTAGTGTGCGTGCGCGTGAAGGGGCTGTCAGAAGGGTGACATTCCAACTTTGCTTAGTGCCTGTTTCTTTTGGGGAGAGTTCATCTTTTGGTGCGTATCGGAGCGCGCCGGTGCAAGCAAGCGTGACGGCGATCCTCTTTAAAGAAAAATTAAAATATCAGTGGGTTCTTCGAACTACTTTACAGCCTACATGTCAAACACATTCTCCCCACCCAACTTAGAATAAAACATTTGACATTACAGATGGGACCACGCCCACCCTCGCGTGCCAAATTTTGCCAAATGTTCCACGAATGAAGGCAAGTAAGAAATTATATTAATAAGCGTAAATGCAGCAATTTCAAAAGGAAGCTGCGAGAGTGAAATCAGTCATCCAATCAGAGAACGCACTGAGGTCCTGCCTTCGCGTTGTGTCAAAAGAAAAACAGGCTGACAAAAGCAATGCCAGCTGCATAAGTTTAGTCAAATGTAGTTTGGTCTCTAAAACTCGCAAACTTTGAACTATTGGCCAGAGTTTTGCAGTTGGGTCGGAGTTTCAAGGCCTAAGTGGATTTTGGTCGCTTGCTGTGCGCCTGTTCACGTGAATAGCCCCTTTAATCAGCAGCTTGACACAGAGCAAGGAGAGCTCGGATGGCTACACTTGTTGTTTAGAAGATTTCTAAAGATTTATTGAAGGGGCGTTTAATGACCTGATCATTTTGAGCATGTGAATACAAATGATGCCGTAAAATCTTTGCGTAGACTAGTGGATGGACGCGCACTCTCCCAAAATCAAGGCTCAAAACACAGGCCGGTACTGTCACTTTTGTGAGGTTCTTACTTTGTTCTCCGTTTCAGATACGCTAGCTAAAAAACAAAATGTGGATTTTATCTAACCTTAATACGCTGCAAGTTCAATTGTTTTACCGGTCAATGTAAGTTACTTTAAAACTGAAAAACAATGTATAACTAGTTTTACATTTGTATTACAATATTATTGTCTAAAAATGTTACACTACTGTGAGTTACTTTGAGCTAATCACACATTTGTTAAGACATTGCATAATATAATCCTGTTACATTTACACTAGATACTGATTCATTTATGGAAATGTGACGTTACAACACATTTGATTCACCTTTAAACCAACAGACAGTATTTTACTGGTGTTTTGATCCTGAAGTGTCGATTTCAATAGAATATAAAAGCTATTCATTTATATGAAAGTAACTTGAGTGACTCAAATTGTAACTAGTGATATATTGTCAACATTTTTTTTTACACAACTTAGTTACTGAAAAGGGAAATCAATTACAGTAATGAGATACTCCCAACACCAATTAGTCTAATTTGTCTAAATGCATTTATAAATAACTTATAGGGGCTCAACAGAAGGCAAAACATAATTCCTTTAATAATCTGAACAAAGTAAAAGGCATCATCAGAAAGATTTCAAACATATATTTCAATTACAAAACAAACAATGGAGCGTTTGCACAATGTAAAATCTGTTAGCCCATATCACTTTAAAATGCAAACACAGGCTTTTTCTTAGTTTAGTGCATCATATTAAGCATCGACGGAACTCTTTTGTGCTTCAGATTTGGGTTGCTCTTACATCTTTAATTCCATTCACATATGGCTTGCTGGTTATTATTAAAAACACTGAGCAGTGTGTTGTTTATTCCTAAGGCAACAATATACAAATTACAGCAGGGAAAATGAACCGATCGTAGGTTCGTGGCTAAAAAGCTGAAAGATGAGCAATGGTATCTACAAACCAAACTCATCAAATCAAATAATAAGACAATGTCTTTGCTCAAACCTGGAGAGATCCGAATCAAATTAAAAGGAAATTAGGCCTGCAACCATCAGCACAGTTGTCTCATTACAGTGGAAAGATAATCCACAAAAGCCTTAAACCATACACACAGTGGGCAGGAGAGGCACAAGCTCACAGTGGAAAAAGTTAAACAAGGAACTATTGGAAGTACAAAACACATATTTGAGAACGTGTCTTAGGTATCACAAGATTTAGTATCCAGTTGGAGATTTACAAATGTCATGAAATATAGTCCATTTAGCCTTGAGTGTTTCATAAACCCGCCTTAAGGAAAAAGTGTGTTTGTGTCACAAAGTCAGATTATGAGCTGAGCTTTACATTGTCAGGTCTAAATGAAAGAAAAGAATAGGGAGAATAGATATGTTATACTTATACAGCATCTAAGGAAATATCACTCAGGCTTAGAATAATATTAAGATCTTGGATTTCCTGACATGTGTAAGACGATATAGTGGATATAGTGGGGATTTATGAGGGCTGTGAGCTGACTTCTGGCTCCTGTAAAAATGAGATATCTCAGAGCTATTTTGATGCTTGACTTTTAAGTGATTTTAAATATGCTTCATGCTTGTGATGTTTTCATATTCAGCTCAAGACAGGCTTGTATTATTTGTTTCATCACATTCAATAAGTCCCGCACATCAACAACGCAGAGAGCAAAATGAAGAAATACATATATTATCAATCCAAGAGAGATGGACTTTCACATTCTGTACTTTAAAATAGGACAGTAAAATAAATCATATAGGTGTATGGGCTCACCTTACAATAGATTAAAGAATTACATCTGATGTTTGCATATCTGAAAAAAACAACAACACTTTAAATCATATTTAAAATCATACAAAATGCATAAAACCACACATAGTGGAGATTAATTAAAATTAGGCTATAAATAGCAGCAAGGGAAAAAACAACTTTACAGTAGAAAACAGAAAAGTCCAGACAGAACAGTACTATATGAGCTAAATGTTAAGGTTGGGGCACTGATTTCCTCTACTTTAAAACTTAGAATTAACAAATCGGATACTGATAAAAAAATAAAATAATAATTAAAAAAAAACTTTTGGAAACAAATAAAAGCATGCCTCTGATATTCTATATTAGACTGGCTGCAGACATTACAAGACACAAAAACAAAGATCTCCTGTGTGGACCAGGCGTTAGGACCAGGAGGATGGACCAGGCGTTAGGACCAGGAGGACGGTGAGAATTTTTCAGACGAAGGGCAGGAAGGCCATTAGCTCAGTTCAGTGTGATGTCAGGACAATTAGAGGTGCACACGGGCGCACAGTGCACAGCGCCTGTCAGCCTTAATCTCTACAGCTCTGGTCCACAGATACAGCTAGGCCACAGCCCACGGGAAGCACTAACACTTCAGGTTCATATTGCTTTGACAGTTGCACTCATCTAGAAGTAATGCAAAATGTTATTGTGATTTATACATGATATACTCGTTGCTCTCACATCAGCAAGGCGTAATGTGCATGGAGCCAGGGCGACATTCAAGGAAAATATAGAGGTTATAAAAAGAATACAAATGCAAGGTGTATTTCTTTGTTAAATCTTAATCCGATACCAAGCCCTCCCAGTCCATTGTTGTTGATCTTCTACAAATCCTGGTGTTTGCTTTTGTGGGATCCGCTGCGTGTGGTAACAATGTTGGAGGTCTCATGTGCCTCTTCGTACTCCAGCGCCTCTAAGAACTCACCGAAGAAGCGAAAGATAGAGTCAAAACTCATCCAAGAAGTCAGCTCATGTTTCTCTGTGCCTGTGTGAAGACAACCAAAAAAATGCAACATTAAGAAGACAAATGGATAGAATACATTTAAAATATTTTTGGTGGATCTGTTCGCACCAAAAGTAGACCTACTAACCAGTGATTACTAATATTATTCCACAACTTTAATGGCAATTTCTTTTTTGGTGAGATGGATATAGCCATCTTCAAGACAGTCCTGGCTTGCAGATAGCAGCCGAAACATATCAATATCAAGATAAATACATCTCAAAACAATGTGTTTATGAAGAAACCAAAGATGTGAAGTGAATGGAAGACAAAATAAACGTTGTTAGAGTACTAATATTATTATTATGGCTATACTTAATTTAAAAGGGCACCACAAAAATAAATATACACATACTACAAATATAATAAAATAAATAAGTAAAAGCAAAGGCATTGTAAATGTTGTATTTGTGTGAACTCACATTAGCTTTGCCCCAGTAAATGTATATTATAAAAGCATCAAAATCAGTTCTAAGTGTCCTATTTTCTTCCCCCAAACCTATTAAGTCTGCTTATAGGTGCTAACTTTTCTGTGATGGCAAAACTCTTGGACTTCTGAAAGGCTTGAAAAGATATGATGAGCAGAGAATAATTTAGAGGCTTGAAATGCATTGGGTAAGTAAACAAAACATATAAACCTTTGCAAAAAGTTAGAAGATAAATTGGCTGATTTGTTTACTTTAAGTTTTAAGATGGCAAAAATCGGGCACAATTTAGAGAAGATATTTAACTATGTCATATGTAGATCAGTAATTTACACTTTTTTCTCTGTAAAACACAAAGATGAAGTCCAACTTCTTCATTGCAAAGTGCAACTTTAACACATTTTAAATGACTACTTTTTCTGTTGGAACGTTGCTGTGACCATTTTGAACACTACATGTTTTACCTGCACTCTGAAATTTTTGAGTAATTGCAAGAAAATACAGACGAGTGGGCGGGGATAGGTGAAAATCTGAATTTGCTGAACAATACAAGATTACTCAAAATGCATGAATCAATCCAAATACAACTGTGAGTAAACTAGTGACAAGACAACACTGTCGTAACATGTTTAGAAACTCAGAAAAGAAGATTTTACATAATAGGTCCCCTTTAACTATATCTCTTGACCATGCAAACCAAAGGAATCATGAGAGCCATCAGGGCCTCTGACCCATCAGCCCAATGGGAAGGCTTTAATATGTTATCCAAGCGGATACCTGAAAATCAACACCAATGCATGCTCGTCTTTCCATTTCAGAGCTCCGAACAAAACCAGAGTTATGCACAATAGGCTTCCTAAGCAAAACCAGTCGAGCGGTAGTCATTCATTCTAAAGGGCTGATTGAGGAAAGTGAAGACAGAGCTGGGGAGAGGCTGCAGCGGGCGGGCGGGCATATCAGGTGGTCCGAAGGTGGTACACAGGAGGCAGGAGTGCTGGGTTTCCCCATGACCTCGTCCGGGTTAGCTTGTTCCCAAGTTGGGGTCACATTGGAGCTTGAAATCTGGTACATTCGCCTCGGGTTCCTGTCTGCATCAGGGGTTACCGTATCACTGGGCAGCGCTATGGTTGGATAGGTTGCACACTCAAAGGCCGTTTTTATGTTCACCCAGTGTGCCAGCTAAACCATCGTGCCACTGAACACCTCAACGGTCATTGGACAGTTTTTGATAAGAATGCTTGAAGCTAAAGCTTGCCCATGCACCATAACCAATCTGTAAAATGCAAACAGATAACGTCTTTACATTTGGCTATCATCTCAAACACTTGGCAAGACAAACTCGGAAACCTCCAAGCTTCCTAAAAGTGGTGTTGGGTTGATACAAGATAGGAGTTTAAGATCAAGCCTTCCCTGTTAAAGAATAAGCAAGCGGTATGTTAGATAAAACACTGGGCCATACCATTTTGTTGGAGCTTGTGATTTGAACTGCATATGTAGTACAGATAATGCTAATCATATGTCCTTTTTGATTTTTATTACCAGAGATTGCAATTTCACATATTTTCACTTTTATACCTATGGCATTTCTATGTGTCATGTCTATCTGGGTATTGGACTGCTGAAAATAACAGTGTTGTTTTTGTTTCCATATAATAGGAGTTTTACACGGATTGTGAAACCTATTCTGCCAGTTTTATCATTAATGATGTCAATTTAGCATGAACAAATTAGACAGTTTTGACAGACAATGTTGGCAAATAAAATGTGACCTTTACCACAAGGCCTTTTAAAACTATCCCCAGACTTTTCTTCAGTGGATTTTCCTTCCTTCCTCCTTTTCTCTCTCTCTCCACTCAGCGTATGTGGTGCTGGCTATAAAAAGATAGACTAGAAGGCCGCAGGGATACAATTAGGAAGCACCTTAGAGGGGCTGCTGCCATAGCCGGGCCTCGGCTGACCAGCGTACTGACCCTATGTTTATTAGATTGACCTCAGCCTGAGCGCATTAATGGAGATAGTGTGTTTCAGTGGAGGATTGTGGCTAATGTTGCTTTTTGGTCGATGCGGGTCCAGCAGCCATGTGTGTTGTTTGTATTTGTGTGTGTGTCATTTGTGCGTACAACTATGTAAGGAGGGATTTCGATCATGGGGAGATAAGGGACTTTTTCCTCAAGCTAAAAAGCCAATGGACTTTCCTTATGCGCCTTGGGTCAAATTTACTGGCCGGGCAATCACAAGAGTCAATAACCTCGCACCCCTGGTAACGGTGCTACCTGTGTCAAGCTCAACATAACACCCATTCTTGGAAAACAAAGACACCGCCCTCTCAGACCTCTAATCTATCATTTATATCCAATTTGAGGCGCTCTGATCCTTTTTCCACCACCTCCTCCTCCTTCATATACTCTCCCTTCCCTTTTGCCTCATCAGTCCCGCACTTTTTTACTTGTGTTTTCTTGTCCTGTTCTTCCCTCTCTTGCAGAAAGCGATCAATGCTGCAGTGCTCTGCCGTTCACCCTGAACTGGCGGTGAACTTCATCGGAGCGCCGCAGCCTCTCCGCGTCTCTCCACCCTGCTATCCCATCTCCCATCGCGGCTCGGGGTCACCAGGGGGGCGTCTCTGTGCCAATATGCAGATGAGTCCGTGGCCCTGCAATGACTCTGACGTGATGCTCCGCCCACCTCTGTACCATGGATAGTTTGAGAGAAAAAAAAGTAAAAGGCGTTATTCCCCTGACATACATTCACACACATCCACTGCTTGCACTCTCAGACACTCTAAATAGACCCTTAACAGCCATACGTCCTCCCTACCCGTTAATAGCCAAAGTGTGCTGAACCTAATGGAGGTTGTCAAAGCTAAGAGCGCTGATTTAGAGGGAGAAGATCCAATGACCAGGTTTCACTAGGCACTAAAGGCGAAAAGAGAAAGGGCGAGAGAGCATTACCTCAGCCGTACCACAAATCAAAGTAATATCTTTAAAAGATGCCACGATCGATGGGGTGACTTCTGGCTCCATCTTGCGTGTAAAGTAAAAACCATTAACAGACCATGAGCACTACTTTATCCACAGTTAAGCTAAATGGAATAAGACAAACTTTGATTTGGTTTGTTTCATTAATTACAGCTACAATATAATGTTACTCAAGTTGAAGTAAAGTCAAGCAAAATACTACTTAACTAAAGATATCAATGTCAAATTTATTTTCATAGCAACAACACAAAAAGTGTTTCACATGCATAAACTAGAGACACTAGAAAAAGACTAAAATTATAGTACACATTAAATTTAAATGTGTACTTTCATCACTAAAAATCTACTTCAACATAAATATAATACCACAATCTATTCTTAATACTTTCTATCTAATGCCTCAGAAGTCTGAAGAATTCTACAAAGTAGGCTACAAAAAACATACCAAAGTAAACCAAACTCTTTCAGACCTGGCTAATAACAACAAACATACTGATCTTAAAAAGTCTTCTAGAAGACACACAATGTAGATTTTTTATTTTAATTTATTAAAAAAAATAAAAACAGACATCTGAACTCTGCTCCAAAGCACTTTATTGGCTGAAGACCTCTCAATAAAAACAATCAAACTTAATTAAATGGACTATGTTACTAAAACTATACAGTTATCACAGCATCCATCTCCAGTAGTCATTTCTTTCTATTATATATTTATCTTCCTGTTCTCTTTGCTATCAAGGTCAACTATAAATGCTTTTGTTTAGCATATTCAGAACAACTTAACTTTAATGCATTTTTTTACAGTGCACTTTTAGTAATTGTGATCCATTACAATTTTAAATAAAGCTAGCACTCAAGGCTTACTGTGTGTGTGTGTTTTCTTGTAAATTATCCTGTGTTAATTTTAATGTAATCACTGTAATTTCATTAATGCAATCAACTATAACAGAATTATGTTTCGAGTTTATTGCAATAATAATATTATTGTAAGCTCAATAACACTGAATATTGTCAGGGGAAATAATAAATAAATATATAAAATCCTACTAATAGCGTGGTTAACTGTGAACAATTGGAGCAAAGAGGCCTATAATGGCTGGCACACGCGCACATGTCAATAGTAATATATCACTGGAAAGTAGCAGGGCAGGGTAAGTAGTGAAAGCTCCCCTTGTGTGGCTGTCCTGCCCCTCACCTCCAGCCTGTGCTTGACCACTGTGTGTAGTCTGTCTGCCCAGAGTCTCATCATATGACAGAGACCAGACCATTTGATCTGGGGCACTCTTCGTCATAGATACTGGAGCAGCTTTCAGGATAATTGGACAGTTTGAAAATTGCAATAGTTTTTTTTGCAAAGGCTTATGAAAAAAAATTACAATCAAGGATGTGTTAAGTAGTTATAGTATGTACCTAAGTTAAGGAATATGTGAAATTAAATACATAAAACATTACCATAAAATCGTTTATAAGGGTGTAAAAAAGTTACGGCTATTAACATAAGAAAGCTTTGATTCTTCCCACAATAGGCAAAACGGAGTAAAATATATATTATATAATAAGATATATATATAAGATTCAATCAAGTCATAATTTTCACACCTTTAAAAAGCACTACAATGGTTAAATCACTGCTACATTTTTCTTGTCTTTAATTAGCCAACAAGGTCAAGGACACTTATTTTCTTATTTGTGAAATTCTTAAGCTTTTTAATTTAAATACACAAAAAGCAAACTACACGATGCACTTAACCCTGAGATAAACTTTTTTTAATCATCTGATATTTGAGTACAAGTATTTCTTTCCATCATGCAGAGCAGGTAACACAAGAGTATGTAAAAACAAACTCAGAATGTCCCGGAGCTCCACCACTGTAGCTTTATCAAAGGAAGAGCAGAGTTTGAATACAAAGGAAACATGGAAAATCCTCCATCGCTATGGGCCATGCTTTCTTCCCTGTGCACCAAACACGACATGGTGTTACAAATAGTAATCACCTCTGATTGTCACAAATTTCCAAACAAACGATAGGTGACTGTACCGCCAAAGTGATGCCTCGAGTGATACTCCCACAGAAAGCTTAAATCAAAGCATGCTGTCTATAATTAGCTTCCATCTGGGCTACATTATTTAAAGCCTCACCAGTTAATTGCTTGTGTACAAATGGCCTATTTTACTTGAATCAAACTCTTCTTTTGCGTTTTCATAATTATACTGATGTGAGAGGGGCATATTTCTTCACTTCATTTATAACACAAATACATGTTCAAATTTTGAAGAGGACTCCAAGGCAAGAAAGTGTACAATTATCATACTTTTAGTGCAAATCAAATTACTTGAAACAATGATGCGTGTGCTTAATCAAATATAGTGACATTTGGGTTAAACATTTAATGAGCTTCAATTTTGAAAATGTGATATCATCAGAATGTGATGAGTGCAAAAACAGACTATATCTCCGAGCTAATATGCATGACATTATTGCAAGTGGATGTAAACATTTTCTAATTTCCTCTTGTCAAAGTTTTCATCAAAAATCTATCAGGTAGCATGTCTTCTTATCGATTTTTAGGTGGACGGAAACCTGAGCTTTTGTTTTATCTAGATGTGGGGCAGTGCATTGTGGGTCTTGGCTGGTGTAACTCTAACTAGACTGCTGTTTTGTGGAAACTATCTTGTGCATGGATCTACGGCGGGGAATCGCTATCTGTATCCTGGTTGTCAGTCGATCGGATTTCCTCCCGCCTCTCTCCGATATTAGATGATCCCTGTCGGTTTGTGTATACGTGTGCAACACTTCTCTTTGTGTTGTCTATCCATATGGAAGTCAGTTATATATGTGTTGTCATCTGGTTTGCACCGACATGCGCAAAGGTCAACAATGTCATTTTATCCCTGGTGGTTGACGGTTGGAGGAGGGCAGGAAACGTTGCCACTGGAGACGGGGTCAGAGAGAGCCAATCAAGTGACAGGAGCTTAGCCAAACTGCCAACAGCAACTCTGTCCACAGCAAACAAACATCGAGATGTCAAAATACTAATTAAATTGAACTTTACACTTCTTGTCCCACTGTCCCATGCACATTTCAACACAGGTGAGGGCATGAATGTACAAAAAAATGATCTTAGAAGTTATGCTGCTGCAAAACGAGGCCACAGAAAGTCAAGTGCTTCCAATGACTGTTGAGTGAAACAAGAAGGCATTATTGTTGCATCAACTGTTGGGTTTAGTTTAGTTTATTTATGCAAACCTTAATGTGGATTTTCTGAGGGAAAAAGTAGTCAATAAAAGTTTACTTGCTGAGCACAATTTATAATTCAAAGCATTTTAAAGTAACCAGCATTGCCTTTACACTAGCTGCACAAAATGTATTATATAATATACATAAAGCTTTTAGATTTTTAAGTATTGGACTATGCACTGTTTGACGTATGACAATTACAATCAATATTGAATCTAATATGAATGAACAAAAATATGCCCATTATCGCTTACAAATCCTTCAGATAGTAGATGGTATACTAAGAACTGTTAATAATAATGTTAATATTAATATTAATATTATTATTGTGAATCTAATATTAAAGCTCAAAACTCATACATTAGTAGCTAGAGCTACAGCTTTTGATATTTATCATTTAACTCAATAAAAAACACAACCTAGAGATTTGTTTCCACTCAGAGTAGTACTTGAATTAGCAGTTTAAATGAAATGTAATGAAGCTAAAAAAAAAGTTGTAACTACAACTGCTGTACACAAAGGACAGCATGGCACTCTTGCCCCCTTCATCTATCTCCCCCTATTTGCAGCCTCTCCACCTAGACAGCGAGACTACCCTGAGTGCTTTTTATTTTAACGTGAATGAGTGGCCTTGGCCGTCATAAAAGACCCTCGCCTTTATAGACTTGGAGCAGAGTATTTACAAGATAACCCTGGTGCAAGGACAGCGCTGGCTATTTGATACCAGTGTCACACTCCCCTCTGTTCATCAGTGAAAATTCAAAGCTCCAACATGATGCCCTTGTCTGAATCAGGACGTCCATGTGTCACTTGTTTCACCATTTTTTACTTAAACCACAGAGATGTGAATACCAAAGACCCTGTGAACACTGGATTAAAACACATCTAAATATATTTCTTGAAGCCCGTATTGTTTGTATTATGATTATTTAGGAAACTGTAAAATAAGACCAACAAAAGAATAAACACTGATGTCAATGAAGGATTGACTCGTTCCAATTTGTATATTAATATAAATATAATGTATATGACAAGGGGCAACTGAAAGACAGATGGAGTGACTTGGATATGTGTGTGCATGTGTGTGTGTAGATGTAGGGGCTCTGTTGCCACCCAGACATTAGCACTGTAAACAGTGCGGGCCTCCTTCAATGTCCAGGCCTTTTGTTCCTGCTGCATCACCATTGGTCAGAGCTTAAATGGCAAACACTTGGGGGCTGCTAGCTCGCCTGACACGGTTTTGTTTTTGCTCTATTGAGGGCCAATGGAGAGCTTCTGTTTCTATGCCCAGGCACAATGTGTCTCAAAAGCAGTGTGGATGAAAAGAGAGGCCCTCACAAAAACTGTCCATTAGTCCATTGGAGGCACTGCATGCATGCATCTATATATATATACATATATGTCTATATACATATGTATGTGCCAGCTTAGGCACAAGCATACACACATACACAAATGCTGTCTATGAGGGACAGAGACCAACAACCCAAAGACTGATGTTGAAGGAGGGCAAGCAGTCATATGATCAATACAGTGTGTTCACAACCACAAAGACCAAGCATTTGTGTCTCTCTTGAACATGTAACACCTGCACCTTGACAACTGTAACAATTTAAAGCATACATAGATGGCATACACTCAAACACAGATGTCTGCTCTGAGGAGAAAAGGTCTTCTAGAGAACACTCATCACCACAATCATGTTAGCGTATACTTACTATCAGTTGTGTTTATGTAAAAATGAAATGTTATGTAGTTGTGCATGGGACAATACAAAAAAGCACAATACATAAACTGTAAAGAATAGATGAGGTGCAATATTCAGAATAAGCAGCAAGATGAATTTGCTTTTTCTTTTTCAGAAGCTGAAATAAATT
Organism: Mugilogobius chulae; assembly: GCA_038363315.1. NCBI lineage: Eukaryota > Metazoa > Chordata > Actinopteri > Gobiiformes > Gobiidae > Mugilogobius > Mugilogobius chulae. The sequence continues at coordinate 24,191,686 of CM076397.1, forward strand.
TCACATACTTCATGAGGTACTTCTCATATGACCTTGTTATGGCACTGAGAGGCACTTAAAGTGTGTTAGGAGAGGACAGTGGAGTAAAGGTCAGATGGGGGAGAGCTAGGCTAAAGGTGGTGGTGGAAGAGTGGGTGCTGAGGGTGGGCCAGGTCTGAAATAGATCACTTAAGGGAACAAAGTGTAATTAATGGGTCGCAGCAGATAAGAGGGCTCTGCTCCTATCAGGGAATGTGCTAATGGAGTTGACACACTCTAAGATCTGTAGGCAACAATTTTTTATGTGAGAATGTGTGTTGGTGTCCATGTTGTAGCTTCAACAAGCACCCAGTGGATAATAAAGAAGTAAATTGGTAGATGAATGTGTTTTCCCCAAATCATTGACCAAACCCTGTAATCAGAAAGCATATATATACTAATTCAGCCTGTAACGCATCAGAGATGACTGATGTTATTACACTGTTAGCCTAGACACCTTCACAATGCACATGTTTACAGAGAGAAGGAGCAGGAGGAAATGGCCTGGTCAAGAGGGGGTCAGGCCTGAGGTGTTCTAAGAGAAGCAAACTTCTCCTTAAACTTCCTGTCTATGTGTGTCTCTGCGTCAGGGGAACCGGACTGGAGCCAGTGAGCTGGAGAGACGCCTGTGCGTGTGTGGCAGGCCTGAGGTCACTGTAGGTTTTGCAAGGCACCCACGTGTGGCTGGACAGTGAGATGGTCTGTGATGGACAGGGCAAGACAAAGAGGATTTCCCTTGTTTGTCTGAGAGAGCGGAACAGCTGCGTCAGAAACACAAGCAGGAGAAGGCTGTCTCCAGCATAGACTTCATGAGTGTTTGCAACAGAGGGAGGAGGTTTGTGTATCCTGAGTGTGTGTCTATTTCAGGGTCAGAAACCCTGAGGCCATCTACTTCACTATGGTTTATTCCAACAAGCCAAGGCCACATTAACACATTGCATGACTTAATTACAGAGACCTGTGGCTTGTTGAGACTACTGATTCATTTGAATAAAAAATAAACCACGTTTTTCTGATTTTTATGGAAACAGAGCACTAAACTAAACAACATGACATTTACCTTGACAAGTCAAGTCAAGACATTTCAAATGAAGTACATGTAACAGTCCTTAAACACAGGGACATGACCTTTGTACTCGCAGTCTGAGTCCAGCTCTCCAAGACAATCTTAAATGTCTATGTTGTGTTTGTAACAATGTTTTGGGTGAGCTAAAAAGCATTAGTGTGAACTTATGTGTCAGATGTAGCATCAGGAGGTTAACCTGAGAGAGAAGACTGCAATATGTCAAGACAAGGGGAGAACATCTTCAAAGATTCAACACAAACCCACACAAACACAACGCGGACTGTCCATTGGTCCCAGCATATCTCCACTTTGTCCTTGGACTGTCTGATTACCACTGGAGGCAAGCATGATTTGACAGAGCAAGTGGAAACAAGTGAGAGGGGAGAGAGAGGAGAATGAGAGAGGGAAGCAGAGGGGGAGAGCAGAGGCGCCCCTCAATGACATCTGCACAGATAAGTCAATCTCCAGAGCTTCTTTTCTCTTGCTATCACTTTCCCAGGCACCACTGTTTCTACATGTGCCTGAGTGAGTATTCACTTCAAGTGTGTTTGAAGTGAGAGTGATGCATGTTTAAGACACATACTGTATGCATGGTGGAGGGTAAAAACTAACTGAAAAGACATAGCAAAATCTTTCTACTGGAAGAAACTAAACAGAAAAGATGCCCATCAAAACAAAGATTTGGGTCTATTTGCAGGTCAAAGTATGAAACTGAAAAGAGCCAAACAAAAGCTTACTGCAACCAGACACCCAAACAATTGTGAGTATATGCTTTTGATCACATTTTTGTCTCACTTCTTCAGATAATTGACCAGACCACTGTTGTCCCAGTCTGAATGCACATCCATGAGACAAAACGCTTTGAGCAAAAGACTATAATGTCATTCTGGGATGTCAAGTAATTTAGCATTTGTAGATTCAGTGGAGTAAACAAGTATTTGGACACTCATTGATTGTGAAAGTTGGCCCACTTAAAAAGATCAGAAATGTCTTTAACGTTCATTCTAGCATTACATTTGAACAGTTTATCTGTATATTGGGTGCACGGTAGCAGAGTGGTTAGCACTCTGGCTTCCCAAAAAGGAGACTGTGGGTCCGACTCTTGGGTCAGACCAAATCAACATCTAAGGCCCAAGGTTATGGGTTAGGCTCCTGTCAACCGTAACCTCTAACGATAACAAGTGGTAGAAAATGAATTATCTGTACATTTTTGTAGGGAAAAAAATAATAATAAAAAAATAATAAAATTATTTCTTATTTAAGCAGCTCTTCCATCCTTCACTTGTTACCAGTATTAATGGCACCTGTTTGAACTTGACATCTATATAAAAGACATCTGTCCACAACCTCAAACAGTCACTGCAACCTCTTTACTACTGCCAAGAACAGAGAGCCGTCTATGGACCAGAGACAAAATTGTAGACCTGGGATGAGCTACCCCACAATTGAATTGTAGTCTGCTGAGAAGAGATCAAATGATGACACAGTTCTTACAATATGAGGGATGTTGTAATCAGTGATACAAGATAACTGATCATTTAAGATCTGACTTAGTGGGGTATGGCTACGAAAACATACTATTTTGAGTCTGCTTGTGCAAAGATCAGCATGACTGATCTATGTGACGGAGAGAATGAATGGAACCATGCATTTGTGATAGTCTGAGCAAAAAAAAAAAACTTTGGGGCATTGAAGAAGCAACATGGCTATGTCTTCCAGCATGACAATGACCCCACACATGATATCCTCTCTTGTTCCATGAAGTGGCAGAAGAATGAACAACCAAATCTGACTATTTAACAGACCAAAGTAAAGAGCAAGCACCACACTGATAAATCAAACAGAACATTTTCACCAATAAAACCAAGCCACAACAACATACTTACACGTCTTACATCATTTTTTTCAAATTACTTAAGCATAATTAACTAAGACCAGAATGTGAAAAAGAGAAAAGGTGAGAAGGTGAAACAGAGTGTGCGAGCAGATAAACTAGCCTGTGTTATAATTTAAACTGCAGAGGTCTCTTAGCACTCTGTTAACAATGTATAATTTATAGCGCCTAGTTCAAACATGCCTTTATCTTCACTCAGCGGCGAAGTGATATGATTTCTCTTTTTATAGACGCACCCCCCACACCATGTCCCATCCAGCTCTCACTTAAATAGAGAACAGGGACTTTACACTTTTACACTCAACTACACAAACTCCCCAGAGGCGATAGAAGTAAACCTTTCCTAACCTCACTGTCTTAACAGTCCTAAATACAACCTGAACAACAGCCAATAAACATGATCCAGTATGTTTTTAGAATATTCATGTTTTGTTGGATTTCTTTAAGATTATTTTCACTGGATTTCTTTCAGATTATTAAAATTGCAAAGACTACCTTGTCATTAATTATATTTCTTTTTGATTGTTCACTAATGTGGCAAAGATCAAAATGTTATTTTAAAAGTCACCCTGATATTTACTGATACAAGCTGTTTTTGATTTGTCTTGGGCGCATCAAATGAGATTTTAGTTGGTTATTGGATTGTTTTAGGATCATCTAAATGTACTCATTGTTGTTATAAAATGAATACATTACACTAATTCAGTAATGCAGAGCATCTCCATTTACACTATTCGTGATATTCTTATTCTGTTATTCATCTGTCTATAAAGTGTTTATGCGGCAGAAAAATGCCCTCTTAGTCTCTGGAGAAATAGTGCTTTTCTGTGCTGTTTGTGTCTCTTCTTTTTCGCGTCTATGTTCTTGTGTTGCAGAGTATTCCTTTTCCATGCAGCCCTTAGCGTGCTCTGAGTGCAGCTGTCCCATCAGGGAGCCAATATCCTAATCCAGAGAGCGTCTTCAGCCCTTGTCCCTGAAGATGCTCCTTTCTCTGTATCACACTGCACAACACAATCCTTATATTCTATAACATTTGACTTCATCAGTTATCACTTCCTCACACAACTGAGAGAGGTTTTACACTATGATATTGACCAACAAGCCATTATTATATTTGATAGTACTTGAGTAGTATGGTGTATTTTATTGCATAGTATTCTAGTTTTTAAAGAATAGGGTTTAATAAACTGAGAGGAATCTTGGAGTATTAGAAGGGCGAAAAGACTAGAAGGAATAAGGTGAATAGTGTTCCCTTGACCTGCCATTAATGGCCAAGGTCTCCTGTTAATTAAGGCTCTTGTGCGTCCAGCAGCATAGCTATTATGATTATGCTGCTCGTCGAAGATTAACATGGATGCTGCAAAATCCACATAGAAATCCACTTATTCAAAACCCTTTCCTTTGTGTTGTCTAAAGGTTCATATCAGCATTAGGATACGTGGTATGTGTGAATCTATTCTTCCTGAGTGTTTTACCTGGATTGAAGGAGATAATGAGGGAAAGAGGATGAGTTTTTGAGAGTGTATTCCGACGTGAAAAGTGTTGATAAAGAGCGAGGGTTAAGGCTAATTCACCTCACTCAGTAATGCTCTTCGTTGAAGATGGCACATTGTCCACTTGTTCTCCTGTGACCGCAGATGAGCAGGGACACATGATGTCAGAGCTGGTGTGATGGAGAGCAATCGCAAGGTGAAGAGGGATCTGAATGTCTGACAGCACAAAGCATACTTTGACAGTCTCTGTAACACAATTCCAAAGTAAATGACCAGAACAGGGAGCACTGAGTAAGAGCTGAGATTTCACAAACCCGTCTGCCCCCCACATACACACACATACACACATGTCTAATAAGCAATTGATACAGCATGTTTGTTTGGGTGGAACTTGAACCTGTCTATGCCCTGGGGTCTTGGCAGCAGGTGTTAGAGTGCAATCACATGTACGAAGCAGAAACACCTGGGCTCTGCGACGCTGCTGACACTCGCACAGTGCTGTCAGACAGTCCAGAGTGAAACTGACCCGGGAGCTGAGGGGGGCACACCTGTGTCTCTGACAGACCCTCCCATCACAACTTTGTCATGCTGAATAATGTAAGAGTTGTTTAACTGGCACTTCAGCCCACTTACAGCTCTGAGGGCAATAACTGTCAGTTACATGTAAGCTAATAGACTGGAGGGGGGTTCTTTTACCTTTACCAATGTCTGTATGATTACTAAAGAGCTCATTGTGAGCATTGTACTGTATGTGCAAAGGACACATCTGACACAGCTAACACAGAGAGAGCAGTTTGTACTTTATGACAATAAAGCAATAAAGTCAGTAACGCACATGATAAGCTGAGGCCTGTAAAGTTGATACTTCAACACGTTTTATACTTAAAAAAACACTTAACTCTGACTCATTAAGACTATTAAGAAAAATAATAACAGGTAGTTGACACAAAAGGAAAAAATGTTACAAGTGAAACTGTCATCATCCGGGCACAATCTGTGCAGTTCAGACAGATGCCTGCAGGGAAATGGAAAAGGGAGGCCACTAGGCTTATGGGCCCTGTCCTGCCCTCGACCTGCAAACGCTGGCACACCCTTTCTTGCTGCTGGCTAAATAAAAGACCCCAGGGTGGGCCGGGCTGGGCGGCAGGAGAAACAGACACAGAGTCGGCATTACTCAGCTAATCTCATTAGGGAGGCAGCCCTGCCAAGCTGCCAGGGGTCAGCCAGAGTGCCACGTCACTCATCACACCTTTGGCACTCCCGCTGACCCCTGGACTTATGGCCAGCCGAGGTGAGGGGTATTAGGGGTGCGGTAAAAGCCGAGAAGGTGGCGGGCTGTAAAGCCAAGAAACAAGAGATTGGGTTTGAGTAATGTAAGTAATGTAACTTTGACTCAGGTTTAAACACAGTTTGAGATAACAACATAAAATGAAGAAATTCAATAAACTAAAGAAAAGAAAAAACAAGGAAGTGGGAGGGAAGACAAGACTGACGCCGAATGAGCATCTTCCTCTACTGCCGGTTTGCATCAGAATGCAGTACTTCTAGAGGCCATTGAAATCCAACAGGGTCATCCCTCGTGTAATAGGCCACTCATAAAATCTGTTGCATCCCTGGGATAATCACACCCGTCTCAGAATCAAGCATCTTGTCACCATGCACACAGGTAAAGAAAAACTGGGCCAAAACTGCAAACACTTTTGTTGAAAAAAAAACCCCCACAATGTTCCCTCTAAAACCCGGACTATATACAGTATCTGTTGGTGAAATTTGAGTAATCATAAAATTCACTTAATAGACTGTTTAAGCCTAATGTATAAAAACAACTTAATATGTAAGATAAAATTCTCTTTTAGAAGGATATAATAGCTGCTAAGTGTAATAGCTCTCACACACATCTACATTAGCATCCAGTTAGATGAATCATGATGGTTTTGACATTACAGTTTCATACACAAAAATCAATTTTTAAAAATATTATTATTTGAGCATAGTTATATTGTACATTTCATAATCAATAATATGTTATGTGTGTGCTATTCATTTTAGCCCAAGTCCATGAAGAAGGCTCAGTGAAGGAAGAATTTACTATATGTCTCCCTCTCCTCCCTCATCCCACCTTCTGCTGCTCTGCTCACCTATTGAGAGAACACTACGACTGTAAGTCAAACACAGATGATGATAAAAATAACCCACAGACCTAAATTTTCTACCTGCTGAATTTGCAAAACATCCACAAAAACACACAATTGTAAAAAGAAGAAAGGAAGGATAGATGTACAACATACTGTAAACCAATTAATGGGAAAGAAATACAATCACTTAATTATTATTCAATTGTTTTCAGAATCTGTAATGGCGGATGTCTTCATTTGGAGAAAATCTAACTTACAGAGAACATATGTTGAATTAGAATTTTTAACTGTGTGACAATACAGTCCTTGCATATTTTGTTTTCTCAAAGTCATATTTGGAGTAAACCTGTATTGCCAAGAACTCAAAAAAATTCTGTTTTCACCTGCCACTTCTGCCTGTCTTTATTCACTAGCTTTTATAAGTAAGTGGATTCAAAATGGTCATGTAGCCAGTTACATGAGCAATGCATAATTCACTTGTTACAGTTAAATATTACAATACAGAACCAGAGCTTTTCACAATGTCTAAAGTTTTGAATAAAAGCCAACAGAGCTGCTTTAGATTCATTTTTTTTTTTTGCTGATCAACATGTTAAAATGTTTTACTAAATACATGAAAAAATGCACATTGATTTTTCTTGGTGTCAGTACAAGCAGAACATCTAACTGTTCCATATCAAGGCACATTTTACTGCCACTAATGTGACTTAAATACCTTGTTCCACAGCTGAGTGGGCTAGCACCTGCTGCAAGTGGCTAGCCTATTACAGCCCAGTAAAGAGCTGTTCCTAATTTTCTGATTCAATTAGCATGCCTCAGAGATTTCAGCCTAATTGCAAACTTCTTCATAGTTACCTCTCTGATTAATCACTGCCTGTGAACCACTGAACACCAAACTTTGTTTTAAAATGGCAGGTTCACATAGAAATGTTAGTGACACCTGCACTACAGTAGCTCTTACGCAGGTCCACTACAGCTGGTAATATGAGACAGTAGAGCATTTTTGTTTTCAAATGTGAATTGTGAGAAAGATAACAAAATCTAAATATGGGTCTAAATATGGGTCAAATGTTGCCACAGAAACTTGCAAGAAATGCAAATGGATCAGAGGCTACTTTCAGTCAGGTGTTGAATTGGGGCATGTCATAGCAGAGAGCATTATCAATTTATTATGACACAAATAATAATAATAATAGGAATGGGATCATATCAGAAAATAGTATCAAATCATTTAACTGTGGTATTTCAATTCATTTCTGATGTTGAGTTTGATCCTCGTGTGCCCCTTTTTGTGCAGTTAAGTACAATGGTGAATTCCACTGTCATTTCTCCATCAGAAGAAGTAAACAGCAGCTTACGGTTATATTTGTGAGCCATGTATCAAGACAAGAATCCAATTATAGCAAAACAGAATCGCCACATCCCTAATATATATTTTTTGTACTGATTCAGACACAAGAAGATGATGTTTGCAATTTGTAATCAAAGTGGAAAAAGGGAGGTGACAGTATAAGTCACTAGCATTGCTGAGATTACATTGAGTGGGCCAAAGAGACTTCCAGAGATCATAGCCTGAGCTCATCACTCTCAATCCACACAATCCTCTTCTCTGTTCGCCAACGCGGTCCTATTGACAAATCTAAAACCAAGGTCAGAGCCATGTTTACCCAGCCTTTAGCCCAAATTACATCATCCAAACTCTGGACTGCTTGTGCATCATCACACTATCAGAGACAGACCGAGACACATAGAGAGAGAGAGAGAGAGAGAGAGAGAGAGAGAGAGAGAGAGAGAGAGACAGAGAGAGAGACAGAGAGAGAGAAAGATAGAGAGAGAGAAAAGGGAAAAGGAGAGAGAGATGAGAGAGACAGACAGACAAAGAGATTGAGGGATGATGAGTGTGGAAGAGGAAAAGAAGAGAAAGAGAGAAACCGTATTTGTAAGAAAAAGTATTTTTAATGTTTTATAGCAAACAATTCCTTTCAAAAGGGTTGCATTTTGAAGTTTTGTATGTTTTTGATATTTTGTAAACAAAAAAATTAAACTCTATACAATTTAAATGTAGGTCTACATGTAATAGATCCACATTATATTGAGAAACAAATGAAAGACCCAAAACTACTGCAGAAAAGTTTGTGTGAAAAAGTACTATCCATAACAACAAAGAACACGATTTATATTGTTCCTTGCTCCCGATCATGATGCATAACATGGTGGCTGCACCGAAATATAACACCAATATGTCAGGCCTCTTGATTTGAGCACAATTTGCATGGTTATAATAGCTTATTGAGCGGCCCCAGGTTGAGCCAGGCCAGGCGGTGTCACTGTAATGACTGCTTGTGTGCCTCTAACAGTTGATTTCAAGCCTTTGTGGCTCACTCGCTGCTCCCTATCTCATCAATACCCAATCTTGATGATGTTATCTTGCCTCTGACAAACTCTGCACAAACACCTCTGCTCTCTTCCTGCATGACCTAACCTCTTTCAACCTCATGCCATCATTCCTTCTTTGTTTTCTTTTTAATTTATTCCTATATCATATAAACATCCTATAGGAATCAATACTTGCACAGTTCATTACATCTGAGAAAATAGACTGCAGATAATGTTTTGACAGAGCCAGACTTTTCCTAAAGCCTGTTAACTACTAATGCAAAAAACCTGGTGAAAGTACAACTTGCTTTACAGTTGGAAGTTGAAAAGTTCTAGTCCAAATAAAATCACTTTCCACTGGCTCTGATCCCCGGATTGGTTCATTTTAGAGCGTCCTGGGACACTTAATACCAGAATAGTTTCCAGCAGACTTCAGCCTAATCTAACTGATTTTTTTAAGAAAGACCTATTAAATTGTTTCTGAATTATCCTTTTTTGTGAAGTCAATTACAGTAACATGCAAAAAAATGATAATAATAATATTAATAATAATAAAAAAAAAATAAATACATAAAATGATGCTGTGAATTACTCTTATTGCCAAAGTAAACAAGTAAGAACTTCTGGTTTATTACCAGCTTTGTCAGCATTTGTTTCACTTTGATACATGACTACACAATGCTATATTTATGTTAATTGATCACCAGGTCCTTCACTTCCCTTCTCCTGGACTAGCTGCAGTTCATCTACAGAGTCAACAACAGGTCTGTAGACGACATCAACCTACAGCAGGATCCTGCTTAGTGGACTTCCGCTCTGCGTTCATCCTGCCTGCTCTGCAGGACAAGCTCTGAGCTCAATGTGCCCAACTCTATCAGAAGGTGGATTACTAACTTCTTTACGAACCGGAGGCAGTGCTTGGGGCCAGGGAGGAATGTCTCTACCACTCGGACTATCAAAACAGGATCTTCTCCCCTGCCCACTAACTGCACATCTAGCCATAACTCTGTTAATTTGATCAAATCTGCCTACAGGAGGGAGGTAGAGCGGCTGGTGCCCTGGCGCTCAATGCTCAGAAGACTGTGAAGTTGATCGTGGACTTCAAGAAAGTTCCCCATCACCACTGTGGACAATTACGAGCCGGGAATCAGCACCTTGATCAAAAAGGCCAAGCAGAGGAAATACTTCCTGCGGCAGCTGAAGAAAGCCAAGCTGCCGGCCCAGATGATGGTGCAGTTTTACATGGCCATCATTGAGTCCATCCTCACCTCCTCCTCAGGGACAACACAGACTGCAGCGCATTGTGCGCTCTGCTAAGAAGGTGATAGGCTGCAGCCTGGACTATTTAAACCACTCCCCTTGGGCAGGAGGCTACAGTCCACCTGGACCAGAATCTCATGCCACAAGTACAGTTTCTTTCCTTCTGCCGTTGGGACTTAAAAACATTTTATAAAAAATGTGACTAGGACGCTTGCGCTAATCACATGGTCACTTTACACCTGTCACATTATCAGTTGAGTACTGTTAAAGAATCTAGTTTTAGTCTTGATACAAATGCCATACATTGATAAACCATACAAAGCCACAAAGGCTTTGTTTGGCTACAGACTACTTCACAATAGAAACATTTTGGCTCAATTATAAACATAATATGGCTCAGGAGGGTGTAACCCAAGTAAAGCTCTCTTGTTTGTGGGGTCAGTGCAATTCGGTTACAACATTTTGTCTTTGCTTTACCGCCCTGTCACGGCACTTAAAATGTATAAACTTGTGCAAACATTTTCAGTTCATCAAACACATAACCAGCTTCTTGCTTTTAATGAATATCCTCTCTCCTGTTGCCTTCATAAGCAGTTTAATCCACATGTATGTCTACAAATCATTTAGTTTGATTTTATACATATGAAGGCAACACTGCGTTTTAAACTCTGTGCAGTCAGCTTAAGTCTGTCTGTTTAACAAATACAACTGTGATCAATAACTGCATATACAACACTTTTTCACATGATAAATTTAGAATTTGGCTCAGTCCAAACGGGTATTAACATTTATATAACATTAACAATAATATAGTTGACATTTTTTTGCATATCTGGCTACAGACAAGCCACTGTCATGTTTTGAGCAACTCGCTGCCTAAGGAACAAACATAAAGCTTCATTTTAACTTCTTATTGTGAAAATTAAAATATGCAAAATATGATTGCAAACCTACTACTACTTCTCCTACACATCAGGAACCTTTAAGCTTATTGATGAAACCTTTAAAAAGTTTAGAAAAAGTAACATATTTCAAAGCTTTGGCTCAACTCAACTAAATATCTCAATTGGGCTGTTATAAAGTCATTACAGGACAACAAAGAGCCCGAGAAGAAAAGAATAAATGAAAAAGGCTGGTGGAACAGGCGAGCAGTGGACTGCAGTCAGGAGGTCAGAGTGAGGCAGTGTGGCCGTGCCTACTGTGGTCACTCAGCTGGAACTAAACATGGACGCTGAGACGCCAACTATTGGAACCCTGCCAAGTGTTTCCCTGCTGGGCTCTGTCAGTCTCTGCTTCTCCTTCAGCCTCAGGCCCAATCCTGTTCCAGCCGTTTCTCTGTAGTTTGCACTCATTTAGACGTCGACCACAACATTTCTATTAGAGCAAGCCTAAGGACAGAGACCACTTAAAATATATGGCTTTTAATTTTTAACAAAAGCCAAATGTTGGGGAGAAAGAGACGACCAAAAATAATTTCAAATTTTTTATAATATTTATTGATTAAATATTGATTTAAAAAAAAGGTGTTCAAACCTTGGTTTCTTAAAATGCAAACTCCAAACTACATGAAATGTAGGAACATTTTAATAAATTTGCACGGCAGTAAACAGAAAAAGTGACACTACATTAAACTAATTGAACCAGGACTCTACGCTGAGCCTGGAACAGATTTATGACAAATAAGGTATTTGACAAAAATAAACTTATAGTACTACTTTTTTGTTCAACACAATAAGAAAATACTACTATACTGCCAAAGGAGATAGAGACAACAGTACCTCATCACACATCTACACAGACCTGTGAACACATGACAGAGCAAATAGGATTATAGAATAGACAAGGCGGATGATCCAAACACCATAATGTCATTTCCAAGAAGGGATGTGAACGGGGCAGGTCTTGAGGGCATGGGTGGTGTATAATCAAGGTTTACCACAGTAGCAGGGCAGGTTTAATGATCAAGGGTCAGACTGAGAGTATACAGATTTAATGGCAGTCTCGTCTGAGGACAACAGACTTCATTTTTCATAAAATGATACAGAAAAGAAGAGGACTGAAATAGACCAAACTGTTTATAGTAAATTTATAGTAGGAATATTTATTCTGTTGAAAAATAAACTTGTGAGCTGTTAGCCCACGCTGAGTCAAGGTTACAGGTCAGCCTTAAATCAACATTTTATCACAAGGTCAGAAGCACATGTTCCGAGTGTCAACAGTAATCAGCCCTTTGAGTAAAACCCTTGATCTCCGATGATTTTTTAAATGACACTTTCTCATATGAAAAAAAAAAAAGTTTCTGTCCAAGTTCAGAATGCATCATGAATTAACGTGTGATCTGTCCAATAATTTCAATACGTTCAAATATTACAGATGCATGTGAGGATAAAATGTTTCTCAAGAAATTACCATTAAAATAGGACAAAAGAAAGTAGATTAGGCATAACATGCACAAAGAAGAAATCAAACCTGTCTTTCACACACACATGTGAATGTTTTCTAATACTGAAACCCACTTGAGTAAAGGTGCTACACACAGATGTGTAACTTACATCCTGTAGCACACATAAGTGGTGATGGCCTTGAGTATTTCAGATGATCTAATACAAGCACATTCACAGCAGTCCTCAGGAGCCAGTCTGACACGTGACTGACTATGACACTTCAAGGTCAAAGGTCAATACAGATTTCAGCAAATCTGAACAGGCACGGCATGAGCTTATATTCAGCCAGGGAGGGGCATGGCTTGGCCTCCAACCCTTTACTGTTAAGACCCTTGAAGTTTTTTACCCTGACCTAGACTTGACTCCTTCATAAGGGATGTTAGCTATACTAATTACTGCCTGATAGCAGTCTGGTGCCAAATACAATTCACTTCAACTCAACTACGAGACTGGGCTCGATTGGCTGGTGCCAACTTCACTTAGTTAGAAGTGATTTTTTTACATAATGTACTGGACCCCAACTTTCCCTCTTTGGAAGGCAATTTTCTCTTTTGTTTAGGGTTTTGTTATCTGACCCCATGTTGTTCATGGGGCAAGGTTGGGGCCAGAGGCATATTTCAGAAGGTCAGCAGGCATGCAGCAGAAAAAGAAGAAAGCATTTCATAATCCAAACAAAAGGGGATTAAAATTGATTCAAAGATGGATTTGGATTTGGAACTGGCACTGAGCTCTCCTTTTTGCATATCAAGCTTTAGGATAAATGCCTCCTCTTCTATAGGAAAAAGAAAAGATGACTTTTTAAGAAAGGTGAAAAGTCCACTGTCCTCTGGACCAAGAGCCTACAGGGCCATACCAACACCATACTGTCCAAAGTTCATGACTTTTGGCTGATTCTATGAGTAAACACTTTATACTTGCTCCAAATGCTTGTCAGTTCTGGGAAATTCCGGGTGGCCTCAAAACATTGCAGCCTTGTCAGTCATTATCAACACTGAGTGGACAAATTGGTGTGTATCAATGTGTGTACATGTGTAGTGCAATCTGGGAACATGGCTGAATCAGTGATCATGGATGCAATGCGTGTGTTTACGTGTATGTGTGTGTGTGTGTCTGTACAAGCGGCCTGTCCTTTGTTGATTAGATAGGAGGCGGACAGACCAGCTGACCAGCAGACACGCTCAGAGGACGCCGAGCTGAAGTGCTGTTTTTCCTTTGGCTCTGTAGTTTAGCCCTGAGAGGCTAACAGAGGTGATAACCAGTGTGTCTCTAGGTCAACATGATAACAGCCAAGCACACAACATTCTTCTTCATGGGAGCCAACTCTATGCACGCTGGAGGTGTACATCTTCAAATACCACTGCATTCCAAAAAAAAAAAAAAAAGATCAAAGGTTTGACTACATAGAGAGGTCAAAAAAAGAAATGTACATTTATTGCTCACTTTGGTGTTACTTTGGGGTTTAGCAAAATAAATTACTGAATGCATGAAAAAAATATTGATAAATATTAGCGATAGCCATTTAAATAAACTACTAAAAACTCTTAAAGTACTATTCTGATCTATACAATAAACTTATAATAATAAAACCTTATTTTGTGAGTGACAACTTCCAGAGGTCATGTGACTCAGAAGTCAAAGGTGTTTAGCTGCTGTCCTGGAGCAGTGACAGGCCAACGCGGTCAAAGGATGTTTGTGGATCAACACGAGTAGTAAGACGGCAGGGCAGAGGATTAAGAGCTATAGAATCAGTGAAGGATCTGTGCAGTCCATCTCATTACTCCCAGGTACAATATGCACAACAACTCCCTAAGCACTTTATAATTGCTACTTCCCTTCCCATAAACCAGCTGTGTTTATTACTCCCTTTATTCCAATGTGCTATCACTGAGGGAGAGAGCGAGGAGAGCGAGAGAGAGAGAGAGAGAGAGAGAGAGAGAGAGAGAGAGAGAGGGGGGGGGGGGGGGTCTTCTAATTGCTACATTTCTCTAATACCATAAATGCACATTGGTGTGACTATTTACTGAGGAAAATTCTATATTTTTATCTTTGTCTCTGAGTGGAACAACAAAATGGATTAAATTCATTGTTGTGTATCAATATAAATTTCACTTCATTTTCAAGTAGAAAAAGAAAGAAATACTGTATATACAGTATATTATTTCTTAAAGCAGTGTTTCCAAACAAGTGGTAGGGGGACTCTTTTGGTATAAGAGCACGATAAGAACAAGTAAAAGAACGTGAACCTGAATAGCACTGGACCTATATTTATCTAGCACTAATCTCACTGAGACAAACAATCTCTTTTACAAGAGTGACTTGACATTTGTTTAAATACTTTTTTGTAAAATTAACATTTTTGCTTCTGGGTATTAGTGTCATTGAAATACAAAAAATATATATATAAGCTAAGCAATATTTGACAACAAACTTGGTAAACAAACCTTTGCCTATTGCCAGCGCTATGGTAATCCGAGTGTGAGACCAGACCTGGAGGGGAGTCAAATCAAAGAAGATTTGGTTATAGGGCTGCAAAAAGAGTCAAAATTGAATCAAAATTGCAAATCAAATGGACGCAACTGGCCATACTGCCTTTTTGGAGGGCAATATTTTGTTTTTGCCCTCGAAGAAAATTCACAAACAACAAAATATCTTTTCTACATAAAATATGTTAATCCTGTAGATTAGACTTGTTCAAAACATAGTCTAAAACACCTGTGATGTTTTTTTATTTGTCAGTTTATAGACATATTTCAGTTGATTTGTCAAATATTCTGTACTGACCTTTATTTAACTCGAAAAGTCCAACTGAGATCTGAATCGTTTTTTTCAGGAGAGTAATGTAAGGTGCTAACTGCTGTGATCAAACAATTATTCAGAATTTATAAAAATGACAGAACAGAATTGTATATTTGAAATGCACATTGTAAATCTAAATACAACTGCAATACTGAAAATCACATCTAGATATTTTTCTTATGATATATTCAGAATTCTGTGTGGATTGTTGGAATAAATCTACCTAAACTAATCCACAGATGCAAGAATCCTGAGTAAGATAACTTAACCTTTTCAAATACATTGAGATTAGACTATTTTTTTATTTTTCAGTTTGATCTTGTCACCATTGGCAGCATCAGGATGTGTTACAGCTAGGTTTGTATGTTGCTTTTTCTAAGTAGTTTGCCACATGTCGAGGTCAAAGGTAAAGGCTGGATGGATTAGAACCTATATCAACTCAATGAGAAAAGGCCATATGGGCAAATGAGATCCATGTCTATGAAGGACTAATCTGGGGATGGCCTCTGAGTGACCAGGGATGGACACTACCTACAGCAGCTAAGAGGCTTGAGAATTCAGCAGCAGCTCTTGGTCGGCCGCACTACTATAGCCTGTACATTAGCTCCCCCGTCTGACCTCGTCAACACACAGAAAGGCACGAGTCCACGCCAGAGCAGCAAAGCAGATTAAAAAGTGATCTGCCCGCACAACAGATTAGTAACCCATGAAGCTAGATGTGTGAGTAGATAAATATTTTTGACAAAAAACAAAGAAACAAAAAGATTATGATAAAACAGAGGACACAAAGAACAATCATAAATACTGTGCATATTAGTAGCACCAAGGTTCATCTTTGGGCATAAACAATTTCTGAAACATCATATACTGTAATTCGAAATGTGATTAAAGGTAAATTACTTTTGCAGGAGAAGAAAAATATATGGAGTTATTAAAGGAGTGTGGAGTGAAATGCTGTGTTTTGCCACTGGCTGCATAGAAAGAAGAAAAGAAGTCAAACAGGAAGGCGGGGGGTATTTATTACAGATTGGGTTCTTGTGATTGGTTGCATTGCGGGTAGTGGAAGGACAAATGGACAAATCTGTGGAGCTAATAAGAGTGAATACTGAACAGCCCTCATGGGCAAATCTGGTACTAAGATGATAATAAGATTATAAAACCTACTATATTGCAGCAAATTGTATAAGTGTTTCATTGAACCTTGTTGAACTTTCATTTATGTATGCAGACGCTTTCTCTTTTTTCCCACTTTTCCTTTTTCCAGCGAACAGTAAGAATGTTTTTTTTTTTTCCACAGAAAGTGCCTGGAGTTTACCTAGTTCAGGGGTGAACTGTAGATCACAGACAGGATTTGTCAGGCAGACCTCTAGTTAACATAATCACAATGGCCTCACAGATAATTCATGGTGACTGTATGGGAGATGTGATTATAAAGCACGTCACACCTTGTCAACTTCTTTCACAGATGCACGTGTCACAGACGTGTACACACAAAATCAAGTAGGGAAAAACACTATTTAATGGGCTGGCCAAATACACACATATTTTTTTCCTCTAACTGAACTATAATCCCACATCAGGTTTTCTATAAGCAGCGGTGAATCAAAAAAGATTAATAAACAAGTTTGACAGTGTTGGAAATGGTGTGACTGATGCTGATCATGTTCATTTTGTCAGCTAACTAATGGTGAAAGCTTTGTCTTCAGCAAAAGAAGACACATGTCTATTGACTTTGTTGACTTATCTTTCTAATCAAAGAAGATACAAGCCAAGAGCCACAACGGATCAATAAACAAGGACGTTCTCTAGAAATGCGGAAACAAACGACATCAAAGTGGTCAAGTCTTTTTTCATTCACAGAGGGAGGGGTCATTACTGGAACCAGTATTTATCCATGAAAGCTGACCTCGAAAAAATAACTTAACCAAAGACTAGAATAATGCTGAGACTTTAACAATCATCAATAATCAGATTTGATCATTTTTGTACTGGTACAACCGCAATCAGGGTTAAATGAATGAATTCCATTAAATATTCATTTCATTAATGTATTTGAAGGTGTGACCGTATGCAGTTCTGTAACCAGCTTGATGTCCAATAAAGCTTTTTCCCAATGTAGAAACTTTTTTCAGTTCCTAGTTTTTTTTTGTGCCAGTCCCCATTTTAGGTGTGTTCACACAGAGTAGGAACTATGGACTGCACGGGGCCACACTTTAGAGACTTTTTTTTAGCTCTTGGTCTGGGGTAGATGCTTTCCAGTCAGACCAGGAAACTTTTGGTGACAGAAGCACATTTACAATGTTAACTTAGCTGGAAACATGTTTTATATGGTCTCACATTTGGATAAACTTTCCTCATCTTTAAGAAAACAATAAAAAATAAAAATAAATAAAAGCAGTAACAGCCAAAATATAGTTATTTCATTTGTAATCAGTAGCCTGACTATTATTAGGAATTGCAGTGATATTTTTAGGTTTTGTAGATCATAGTTTTATGTAGGAAAAAATGTTTTCCTAACATAACTTATTTATTTAAATGTTACATACAAATGCTAATGCTAAAAGTTAGACCCACTTTAAGAAACTGTGTGACTTAACATGGAATGGAGGAATGTTGGGACTAGTTCTTGTTACTTTCATGAACAAAAACGCCTATAATTACCAAAGTTATGGATAGATGAACTTAATATCAGCTATTTGGGCAACTGTTATATTGCTCTGCCACAAATTTGACTGGGGGAGCAAGCGGTTAGATGTGTTGTTGGTTTACCACAGTTTTCCGGTCCATTTCCTGTGACAGTGCTTATTTAGTCTATCAAAACACTAGAAGACATAAAACACAGGCGCATACACCCAGCGTTGGTTTCATGTCATCTTACAACATGCTGGTGGACATCCACCAACCCAAGCTGAATAAATAGTGGTTTGAATGGGGTGAGGTTAGTTTGAGTGCAGTTTCCTCTCAGAGTGAACTTGAATGAGAGGGCTGGTCTGTGGTGAATGGGTGCCGACAGATAGAGATGTCTCACGATCAACAGTGCATAGATCACCAAGCAAAAGGTTACGTTCCAGCCCAGTGGTTCTCAAACAGGAAAACTGGTATTGCAAGTGTTCACGCAGACTTTAAGTAAAAGTTGAATTAGTTGAACTGGGTTATTTAAAATTTATATAGTTTTATAAATTCAGAGTTAAGAACAAAAAAGATCCCGCACACCGTCAAACCATGCAAAGGTATTTAATTGTGCAACGTTTCGACCATGAGGTCTTCTTCAGGCAAATGGCTGGGGGAGGGCATAAAGCCATCTTATATAGGAAGTGAAGATGGCTTTATGCCCTCCCCCAGCCATTTGCCTGAAGAAGACCTCATGGTCGAAACGTTGCACAATTAAATACCTTTGCATGGTTTGACGGTGTGCGGGATCTTTTTTGTTCTTAAGTATTGGGCTGCTCCCGCTTTATCCAACGCACCCTCATCACATTGATGTGCGAAGTCACTTGTTCTTTCTCTAATAATTTCAGAGTTGCCACATTGGCAGAGTGGTCCTTCATGTACATTATCCTCATCAAAACAAAAGATGCATAATAGGTAAAAGCTATGATTACTTGGTTAAGGTTGATCTAACCAGGCCTATAGTTCAAGATCTGGAGATGGATCCCTGGATGTTGCACTCTAATGTGTACTGTCTCTGACCACTCAGAATCAGAATCACTTTATTGCCATTGTCGGCAAACTAGGAATTGCTTTGCTGAATGATAGTAATATAATAAACTATAACCCATAATCAAAAATGGATGACGTTTTTAGTCATAAACAATGGTTTTGAGATGACTAAAAAAATGACAGGTGCTATAGAGTGAGACGTGTGCAAAAGTCTAAGTTAGTCACATGTTACATAAAGTGTGAATAGGTCCAACAGCAGAAGGAAAAAACAGTTTTATAGCGGTAGGTTCTGGTCTGAATGGACCGCAGCCTCCTGACCGAGAAGAGCAGCTAAAAATAATCCATGTCCAGGATGAGAAGGATCAGCTGCTATCTGACCTGCTTGTCCTTCTCACCACAGCACACAATGTGCGACACTGAACCTTAAAAGACAGTTGACTTGTTTACCATTTAGTCAAATTTCAGTCAAACCAAAAGTTCATGTTATGTTTTAAGAATCAATAGTCTAACTTAGTGGAAATCGATAGTTCAAATGATAAGTATTATTTTCCGGCTATAGATCTATTGCACACACAATCATTTAAGTCAATTATTTATGCCTACATTTTACAGGTGTCAAGCCTTGTTTAACATGACATACAACATACATTTTAATGTTTTTTTTCTCCATATAATCTGGACCCTCATACGTCAGCCAACCCCAGAGTAACAACTCCCAGTTGAGAACCACTCATCCAAATAGTAGAAAATCTCTATATTGTTCAAATGCTTTCTTGATATATCAATAACCTTCAGCCATGGAAGGATGAGCCTTGGGTAAAAAAGAAAGAAGGCGTGACCTCTCAAGTCCTTGTGCACAAATGATTGCTTCATGTTATTTAAGGATTGCATCAGTATTTAGCCAAATCAAAGCCATTTTAATAAAAGGTAGAAGGAATAGGAACAATAGTCTCCTGTGTAATTCCACGAGGCCTGCTGCAAAAAGGCAAATCAAAATATTGTGCAAAGCAGTAGTTGTGTTTATATTGAGAAGTCTTTTCAACAATCCATTAGAGATAATTACAACCTTGTGTTGGGTTGCTTGTACCAGAGCAGGGTGGGTAATTAAACCACAGGTAAGACATTAACTTACTTTTGTTAGTCATTAATCAGTGTTTACCTTCTGAAGGTTCCCCCGTTGTAATTAATAATCAGCTTGGACAATGAGTAATCACCTAAGACCAAGTCTGTGCGCATGCATGTGCCTATACTTCCCATGCGATTATAATTATTTATTTTTTTGTTTTCAAGCATTTTTACTGGTCAGTAATTTATGTTTATTTCACAAAGTAGAAGAGACTGAGAAAAAGAAGTGATTCATCAACAAGGAGTTAAAATAATTCTGGAGTGAATGGCTAAAGTTTCTAAACTATCTCTTCCAACTTTACAAACTAAATAGTAAATACTGCAAATCTTAGAGGAAATTCTACTTGTTCATTTTCTCACTCCTCAAATTTGGATAAGCAAGTCCACGCACGCACACACACGCACCCAGACTGGTCCCACATTGTCTGCATAGAGCAGCGTGGTCCTGTTAACACTTCGTACAAAAAGTATTGAGCCTTGCAGAAAAGCAAACTGGGAATACAAAAAACACAGTTTTACATCAAATTAAAATGGCAGAACCCTCTAACATTATTTATTATTTTTTATTTTCATATCATTTATTTTAGGTCTACCAGAACTCTTGTTTTCTCAAGCTAGGTTGGACTACACGGAGTGTATGGAAGATCAAATTGGATGTATTGGCAGATGTCAAAGTAGCAATAAGATTATAAGGCCTGCCTTTTTGTTGAGCAGACAAAAATACTGAGCATATGTCCTCACAATACTGCCATAGCAATAGCTCCCGGGACAACACCAATCACAGCAGAAAACTCTGTGAGTTGATTGAAGCTTCTGGTCATGATGTCCTGACAGCCTTCCCCTCAACCTTTCCTCCACCTCCTCACCTCTCTGCTCTCTGCTGCTCTGCTGAGCCTTACACCACAATGGTGCTGCCTGTGAACCTGCTAGGCTGCCAAGGACACAAAGATGACCGCGTCAACCTTTGACATCTGAAGCTGCCACCAAAAGACCAGAGACAAGCTGAGCTGGCAGCTCTGTTAACATGCCACAAACTCACATCTTTTCAGCTTGGTTCAAATAGTAAAAGTCAATAGAGCACAAGTCAATAGTTCAAACATACAGATGGACACTGTGTCAAGCAGGTCAGTGTCGGAACAATGTTAGGCATACCCGCAGTTTCAAAAGTGAGCCCCAATAGCTTAGCTCAAAGGTTACTGTCTTTCAGACCAACACCAGATATAGCAAACTTCAAGAAAAATGACATTTGAACAAGAAATACTACATAGGTTTAGAAATAAAGGATAGGTGACATTTCAAGAAGCTGATTCATTGAGAGATCTTAAGGTTACCCACCCACACAGGTCTATGTGGAACACGTTGTATTAGTGACCAAGAAGAGATAGCAATGTTCAGACTACAGAGCATGTGTCAGATAACCTATACTACTGAAACGGTTAAAGAGAAACACTACTGATAAAGTAAGGATTTCTTCAATCAAAATGTATGTCAACATTGCAAAAAAAAAAAAAATAATAAAGTGGAAATGCATACATGTCTATGCTTTACTATGATATGATATGATATGTGTATCTCTTAAAAAAACAACAGTACAATCATAGGCTTTTAACAACAGACATGTCCAGGATTACAGCTTTCATTCCTAATCCTACATTAAGGACACATTCTCATGATGCAGTAACATTATAGAGACCAGTGCAGTAAAAAAGGCCAGAGAACAGAGTGCCAGACACCACAGGGGAGGATTTAAGAACATAGGGCAGAGCAAAACAAAATGCACGCATGTTAGGATGATGCTCATCTTCGCTGTACGTTTGTGACTTGCGCACATATCTATAGTGGGCACAAATTCAAGGGTTAACTCACTGACCCAAATACATTTCAAGAAAACCTGCTACAGGATTCATATAGAGGTATCAGTCTGTCTCACTTTCAGCTGTACTGCGCATGTTGCCTTCAGAAAAAAATACCACATTGACTAGCTGTCTGTGCAGACCACTTTCATAAAAACTACAAGAAGCTAGCAGTGTTGTTCAGGTATGAATAGATTGTACTGTGATAAAACTACTGTCGTATGCTAGTGCAGATGCTGTAGCTTTGATCAATTGTCATGACACTTTCTACTTTCATATCCCCTGTGTTCATAAACAAATAATTCCTCTATACATATATACGACTTATGCACACTCAGCTACATTTATAATCATTATGTGCCCAGTGCCATACCGTGCATTAATTATTATTACTCATCATATGTTACTGTGTATTTGGAGCGTTGCAATCGTTACCTGCAGATACTCTGGGGCAATCTGGCAACATGGAATCCAAAGGCGTGTCCAAAGGTTCGGGGCTTGAGACCCAGTTGCAGCAATTCTGTAAACAGTAAAAATAAAAGATATAAAATATATAAAACATAAAATACACTGTATAAATACACACTTGTGAAACTAAAGTTGATTTAGACAACAGCGCAGACAGTTTAGAAAGCAGAAAAACTGTACATGAAATACTGAAGGGGGGGGGGGGGGGGGGGGGCAGAAACGAGCAATTAAGAGCCCTGTGACATGTTGTTCAGACAGCTTGGCGTTTGTTTGCGGTGCAGAGCTGAGGCCTTCTACCGCGGTGGATGAGCGGGTGCCCTGGGGGAGGGTGTCTGCCCAGCTTGCTGACCCATAACCTCCTGCAAACACCCCATGTTCTCTCAAGCCTCTGTGGTTGACAACGCCACTGTCAGAAAAAAGGAATACCTCTTCATCCATTTTTGTTGTCTCCATTTTGTGCTGGTTCAATTTTCATGGTCTCAGAATTCTTATATGTATCAATAAAGAACATGTAAACATCAAGGTGCCTGCATTTTTGTTTGTTTGTTCTATCTCAAATGGCTTAAGACAACATATCAAAGTGTGTTTTCCCTTGACCATGCACTAGCCATTGGTATTCTGAAGCTTTGTATGGCCACAACAAAAACAAGAGAGGAGAGAGAGTAAAGAGATGGGCTGAGGAGAAATGCTTGGAGAAGACGTTCCAAAGATAAGATAAAAGTTCAATAGAAAAAATAGAAAATGTAAAGAGATTAGAATGTGCAGCTGGCGTCCTTCTGAATCACTGCTTATCTGCCCTTGTTTACTTTTTGCCTGGCCCCTTGACAGTCATTACAGTGCACCGCATGCTTATGGGTACATCTGTGTTTGGCTCAATGATTGCGTTGCAGGAGGTCCTCCACCAAGATGTGAGCCCTCTAGATATAAAAACACCACATAAGCCTTGGAACATTTTGCCCTCAGTAACCCAACTCCGTAACGCAGAACACGATAATGAGACGATATGTCCAAAATAGTGTAGAAAACGTCTACACAAGGTGGTGTACTTGCATCTGCTTGAAAGCCGAGAAATTGTCAACAGTGAAAATGGTGTTCTTTTACAGTGGCCTATGTTATTCTATGAGATAGGTCTCTGGGGCTGTGGTTTCCAAAGAGGGAAGACCCCTTGGGGGGGTCGCAAAGCCAAATTTGGGATTCGCAAGATGATTTCAAGGTATGATTTTACAATTATGACTTGTTTTTTCGTCTATTTTTTTAACTGCAGGCATCATGTTAGATTGAACTTTGGACATATAAAACAAAAATCTACTAAAATAAATGCATTTTGTCCTAATTTTAATGGTTTTCCAACTTAAAATTGTCTATTGAAATCATCAATTTTAATTTGCTGTAGGGGTCACAAGCTTGTTACATGGTTATTTTGTAGGTCCCAGTCTGAAAAGTTTGTGAACCCTTGCTCTATTAGCCTTTTCCCACTATAGGAACTTTTTTCAGTTCCTAGTACTTTTTTAGTTCCAGTCTGCATTATAGGCGCATTCACACAGAGCAGGAACTATAGACTGGGGCCAAAATTTAGGGACTTTTTAGCTCCTGCTTTGGGGGAAGTACTTTCCAGTCAGACCGGGAACTTTTTGGAGAAACAAGAACATTTACAATGCTAACTTTGCTGGAAACATGTTTTATACATTCTCACCTTTAGATAACCTTTTCCTTAACCTTAAGAAAAATTATTATGAGCAATGATTAAAGCAGTAACCCAAAATATAGTTATTTAAAGTGTAAATATTAATAGGAATTATAGTAAATACCAGTAATTTTGTTTTGTTGTTCATTTCAGTAATGTTTTTACGTTTTCATTCATTCATTCATTTTCTACCGCTTAATCCCGTTAGGGTCGCGGGTGACTGGAGCATATCCCAGTGACTTTGGGCCTTAGGCGGGGAACACCCTGGACAGTGGCCAACTTGCCGCAGGGTTAGACAGACAAACATTCACTCTCTCATTCACTCACTAAGGGAAATTTACAGTGATGCCCAATTAACCTAAACATGCATGTCTTTGGAGGTGGGAGGAAACCAGAGTACCCGGAGAAAACCCACAGTGACAGGGGAGAACATGCAAACTCCACCCAGAGAGATCGTGAGATGTTGATATGGTCCGACCCAGGAGTCGAACCCACGACCTCCTTATTGGGAAGCCAGAGCTCTAACCACTTGGCTACAGTGCACCCCACGTTTTTACATTTGTAAATCATAATTTTATGTGGAATCTAAAAAGACAACTTTTGTTTTCCTAACACCAACTATTGACTTATTTAAATGTTCCAGACTATGCAGATGTTAATGCTAAAGCCAGTTCATTTAAGAAACTTCTGCTTCGCGAACACAAACAAGGGGACTGGGTAGTTCATCTGACTAAACAGGGACTGTAGGAATGTTAGGACTAGTTCTTGGTACTTTCCTGTGGGAAAATGCCTTATGGCACAATATAGTAGCAGCCTAGAGGAAAAGGGCTCATTGACCGCTCTATCAAGTATCTCATTGTTTTTCCTTTAATTCTGTCAGTGTGGTGAGAGGAAGATGTCAGCCTGACTATGAGGCAGCAGGCTTAAGGCGGCTGGAAAAATGTGAAGGAGTCTTTCAAAAATGCCCTCCCCCATTCACCTTCCTCAAAACGACCAATGGTGGGATGGCTGTGGTGGCTTGATTAGTTTTGTCAAGGCAACAACACATATGCAAACACACACACACACCGCCCTGGAGCTGTGGGAGACCACAGGCAGAACAGCAGTGGTACAAGGGCGGGCCTGCTGGGTGGGATTAGAGCAAGCAACAAGACAAAAGGATGGCACATCGCATCAAGCTGCATCTGACGAAGCGCATCGTCACATCAAGCCTGTGCCTGTCCATCAGTGCCACCACTGAAGTAAGAAAAAGAAACAAACCCGTAAATACATTTGACTCTTGTGTTGTGCATGGAGACAGAAGTACCAACAGAATAAATCCCAAAGCCTGCACCACAGAAGATCCTTTAATATAGCAGAGGTACAGTAGGTGTTAAAGGTAATGATGAGGATAATAGCTGAGCCACTATTTTACTATTTTAGAGGGAATGCTTTTAAGGTTATGGCTGCACCTTACCTAAATGCACACTCTGACACTGTAATGATGGCCAAATGTACCAAGTAGGACGCCAGGGTCCAAGAACTTCTATACCTAATGTTTTTATTTATTTTTTTCTTCATACCTCTTACATTGAAAACTATAATTGTGTTAAAACAGCTTTATTAAAGAAATATTAGTTGAATTCTCATTTTAGTGGTCTTTCAGTTTAAAGAGAAGTTTATTTTACGTGTTCAATTTAGAGCGGCTTTGTTAACTTTTTTAACCTCACATATGCAAATGTAGGACAATACAGAATTACACAAACAAAGATGAGTTGAAATACAACTTAGTAGAAGATGCATGATTAAACTTTTATTTGTCTTTGTTAAAAGTGACACACAGAAAAGTGATTCAAGTCTGCAGTTTATAACCAAGATAACTTATTAACAAAAGTTTGATGATGACACAAATAGAAAATCTAGCTATTGTTCGTCCTCTCAATTCTGTAGTTATCTCAAAGTGAAAATCTCCAAAGCTCAAAAATACATCTCTAGGTCCATTCAAATGTAAAATCTATTCCGTTTTCTTCCTGACAAACCCACCAAACTGAGTCCAGTGATTCAAAGTGAGTGTAACCATAACACACATGACAGCCCACAACTTAACTTCTCAGAAACTCGTCCCAAGTATCCAGCCTTGCTCATCCCCGAGTGCGCCGGTCTCCCTCCCTGCTCCCTCCAGTCGCTGTATAAACTCTATGGATTAGGATGGTTTATTCATGACTGTAGTGTACTCAGTATGTGTGTGTGTGAGCTCTAGGCAGGCCACTAGAGTGTGACAGCAGGCCAGCACAGTGACAGGAGACACCTTGGAGACTGTGACAGGCTGCCAGCTGTACACCATCATTGGCATTTCTCTCTTTCACTCACTTCTCCTTCTCCATGCTACTCATCTATCCTCCAGAAACATCTCTTCATCTCCTCTACTCCCATCTTTATTCCAGCTATTCATAAGCTACCTGTCTTTATGTCTTCCACACCTTCCCCTTCATGATACCTTGGCAGCAGGTGGGAATTTTAATAATTGATACTTCCTCATACTTTATTTTTTGCCAATTTCCACCCCATTCTCAGTCATGGTGGTATCTTTTTTTGTTTGCCCATGCCCTCTCCAAATCCTCTACCCATATAGCTATATAATTTCACTAGGGCGTGAAGAAGGTCGCCCTTGTTGTAACCTATTTGGCCTATATAACAAGGCCCAGCAGGCAGTGATCTCTGAACCCTATCCAATGCCTTTTACTATCTACTCCTTCTTGGTCAGTCCCACCATTGCGTGACCTCCTGAACTTTCAAGTAAGAGAATTATCTGTACAGAATGGCGCAATGGAATGCCAAAGCACCCTGTCTTCTCATGCACACAGCCAAATGGATACAAAGATTATTCATAGTTCTTCAGTTGGCTGGATGGTAGGCCTTACTCGTACAAGAACGAATGTCTTTAAATTCAAACAAGGACATTAAACACACCTTCAGTAACATCGTTCATCAAAGACTATTTTTTGTATGGACATTGGAAGGTGTTCCCAGAGTCCATCCATGCTGCAGCGTTCTAATTTGCAAATAAATATTAAGTTGAGTGTTCCGGCTATTATATGTGCTTGACTTAATCTTGAGCTTTAAAAAGAAATATTAGTTATTTAGCATCATAAAATAAAAATTGCACACATGAAAGAACCAAGAAAATAAAGAAACATACAATAAGTATTTACAATAAATCATATAATACATAATTATAAATTTGTTCAACATACAGAAAGGTTTTGCCATAATCATAAACATCATTGTGGCAAGTTATTTCTAGAGACTTAAGAATGAATTGAATGGAAGAATACTGAAGGAGTCATAAGACTGACCTTGATAATGCATTTATTGTGCTTTTTTTAATTAATAACCTCATGTTTTTAATTATATGCTATATCATAAAAATTAAATTCTAAAGCAACAACACGCACACAAAGACCAGTGCAATGCTCAGTCACATAATATGCACATATATCCTCAGACAAGCAAGACACCTGAGAGCTAAAACGAAATACAGAGGCAAAATGGAAGATGACAGAAATATTACAAACAAAAGGCTGGGGATATAAAATAGGATGTAATACAAATAAAGAGTGTGTGCATGTGTGTGTGTGACATTTGCATCCCTGACTCTGAAACTGCTCTGGTCTGGGCTGGCCCTCATCTGTATGTGCATACTGAGTGAGCCCAGGTGCAGCGTATGGCGCAGAGGTCACACCAGAAAGGGCAAGTCCTAAAATGAAGCTAACACAAATGCACATGTGCACGTGCATTCGATCTCACACGCTTAACGCGAGCACATCAACATGGGACGCCACTCTTTAGATATACGCATGCCCGGCCACAGGCACGCATGCTTTAACTGTCTAAGTTATTCATTGACATGCACCCGAGAAAAAAGCCAAGTAGAAAAGAAATCTGA
Organism: Mugilogobius chulae; assembly: GCA_038363315.1. NCBI lineage: Eukaryota > Metazoa > Chordata > Actinopteri > Gobiiformes > Gobiidae > Mugilogobius > Mugilogobius chulae. Next base: position 24,219,883 of record CM076397.1, read on the forward strand.
ACAAAAACTGTTGTTTTTTATGCTACATAAGGTTTTCTAGTATACATTTCACTGCACAAAAAACAAACAAACAATCAAACAAACAAATAATTGAACAAACAAACAAACAAACTATCAAATAATCAAACAAACAAACAAACAAAGGATATGGAGGTGCATGTGTCTGGAAGGGCTTTTGACATAAAACATTTAGCAAATCAATATGCAATTTAATTCCAGACAAAAAATCATTTACTGTTGCCACAGTAAATGATAAAGGTGAAACCATTCAACCATTAGGTTGGAGATGATTACAACCTGGTCACATTGGGTTTGAAAGAGATGCTACACCCAGTTCCATTTACAATACCAGTGAATAGTAGCATATGTATATTTTGTGGATGGAAAGAAGTTAAAAACATTCAGTGTATAAAATAGCAATGCAAATCTCTTATATATAGCTTTGCTTTTGTTGAAACTAGTCGTGGTTTACCTGCTGCATCCAGTCCTGTGTAGATTTGGTTGTCTCCTGTAGCCAGATGTTATGAGCCGAATCTGTCAGGGCCACAGCACTCACTTTGTTCTTCACCTCTACTTCTCTCTGGTTCATCTGTAAAAAAAAAAATAACAACAACAACACACAGAATGTAACAAGTGGCTTTTTATGAAGATTAAACATACATAAAAAGACAGAATAAGTCAGTAATCACAATTTGCTAATAATACCATTGTAAGTCACAATAACCCTGACCCAGCAAGCCTTCACATTCTGGTTCAGTCTGCTGTATACTGCTATGTTATATTGAAATATGAAAGAGCTGTACCACCAAAGAGTGTCCTTGTCACGTTGTGTGCAAATGTCCTTTCCTGTGCACGTTCAAATACCTTGGTTCCCCTGCTTAATACCCTTTCCCTTCACATGTCAGACGCATGTGAATGTGAATCTTCTTATTCCCTTCTGAATGTCAATGCCAAGGAAAATGTCACACAAAGGACTTGTTACCACACTACAATAGACTTCCCACACTGCTGGCCTCACCCCAAGAGTACTGTAGCCAGGCCTTGGGAGCAAGCATTTCAACTCCTTTTAAGCTTTAAGATAAAACTGGGAAGAATAGGGGACAGGATTTACAACAATGGCTGAACAATCACTTGGGGAAAGAGTGTGGACAGTCACAGAGGTTGGTATGTGGCACAGAGCTATTAATTGATAAATTGATAAAAGTTTGACAATTGAGCATGACGTGGAAAAGGTTCATGTGTCAAAGATTCTATAATTGGATGATAGATACTTGTGGAGTAGAAGTGAAGTATGTAAGTAAGTGTCACAAAGCAGACTCTTCAGGACGGGAAAAAAATGTTTCAAGATTCACTTGAGGAGCTCTCTGCTTTTGTATTGCTTTTAGCCACAATTGTCAACAACAGGAATCTTATCTTTGGCTTGATAATTTGTCATCGAATTGTTAATACAGATTATTTCAATACAAAGAGTGGCTGTAAATCCAAATCTCCTTAACATAATATTGAATGACACCGTGTACACTCTTGCGTGGAAAATATACGTTTCAAATGTCCCAATTGCATCTCTTAAACAGTTTGAAAACAGTGACTAAGTAAGCTTGTCCTTTAATGTGGAGGTATCAATTTTGCAATTAAGATTTTTAGATGCAGGAACTAAAATAAAATAATTAAAAACAAATGCAAATGTAACATGATTGAGACTAAGTGGCTTTTTGCAACTCTGTTCTTCCTTTTTAACATGATACCTAAAAAATCTAATCAGATCACTGCAGTGAGAAGCACTAAAACATCTTCATTTGTACAGTACATTGTAGCTGACCTTTCACATGGCCCTTGTTATGAAATGATGTTTAGCCTTTGAAGCTGCTTCTTGCCACAAAGACCGCTAATTGCACCTTTTGTGGTGCATAATCTTATTTTCACCACTGGCTCACTGTGGGGTATGTGATGGGTGTGTGGTTGTATATAGGTGTGTGCTGTGTGTCTACGGATGGTGAAAAGAGGGCATATTAATCATGTTTATTTATCTGGACGAGGACTTGAAATAGGCAACGAGACATAATTTAACAGCATGCTAAGCTAATCTCTGGTTGAGATAAATACTTCATTTCTCTCCTCTCCCTGTGACGCTCCTTTTGCTTGTGACTGCTCCGCTGATGCAACATCTAAACACCGGCAATAATAAAGACAATTATTTAGGCCTTTGATAATTATGTGTCAAAGGCAGCGAATGCCACTAGATAATTGGGCAAAAACTGAATGGTAATCCACAATGGAGTTCCCCATGGGGAAGACGGGCAGCACCGTCCCTAGAAAGAATGCAGAGAAAATAGGGAAAAACAGGCACAGAAAAGAGAGATGAGAGCTCTTTAAGGGGCCTTGCTCACTGTCAGATAGTCAGTGTGAAAAGCCACAATTATACATGGAGAGAGTGTACGCCAAACAACAGATAGGACAACAACAGATACAGGGAGAATGACTGTGTATCAAGAGAGAATTAAAAAAAGAAAAGAGAAAAATGCATGATGGTGGTGTGGGAAGTGGGAAAATACTGTGCATAGGCCAAGGGGAAGACAGCGAGGAAGGGAGAGAGGGCCCCCTGTGACGATGCCAGTCAGAAACCAGGCTTATGATGTGGCTACGGAGCACACTGCCAACAGCCACAGATAATCTAGGACTACCCACTGAGCACTGAAGCACTGCTTAAATATTTGATTGATTAACTGTCCCGACGCTGCCAGAGAGCAAGAGAGGAGCAGCGGAGGAAAAGCCAGGGCAACACAGCACAAATAAACAAACATGGATACAAGTGCATACGGGGACATTAACCCATACATCCCAATAGGCACACACTGAACAGGAGTGAACACAGTATTGAGAAGCAGCATGTGGAGGCCAAGAAAAGCAACATACAACATAAAGACAATGTTAGCTGAGGCAGTGATTCGACAGTTAAGCCAATAATGTTTAAAAAGTGTGCGACATGTCCATTTGGCATTAAAATATGCCTTCAATGGGTATCTTGACACAATCTTTAATTTAATTGTTAGGGCTGGACAATATTTACAAGAATGAACATCTCAATGTTTTTTGACATATTCTGATGATAATTTGTGATAAAGTCCAGATGATGGGCAAATGTCATGATATATGAAAAGTAACAACAACAACAACAACAAAAACAACAAAACAACAACAACAACAAAACAACAACAACAACAACAACAACAACCAGCATGTAAACAATATTCATTTTAGTTGCCATCTGTTGAGAGCATTAGGACTGTAGAATTTTGTCAGACAAATGAGAAAATTTGATCACAAAGGTGCAGAAATATTACATTTAAGTCCTTAGCTGAAAGCTTGCTGCTGCACAGTTTTAATTTTTTGGCTCTTTGTGTACCATTATTTGCTGTAAATGATATATTCATATACTAAATGTTTGGAAATCTTGACAATATTCTCTAAAATTTGATATACTGCACACCACAGCATCAGTCCACATGTTTTGTTCACTTACCTCATTCTAAGCCCTGAATTGTTCATCACATGAACTTTGTGCTTTGAGCACTTTTCACAACTTTTAGAAGTGAACCGTGTCGGTATGCTAACAATTTAAACATCACACTTCTGAGATTTTAGAGGACAAAAAATCAATTATAAGATGTAGGGAGAAGTGGGAGGGTACAATGCCTTTAAATTCTGGATCAATTTGGATTTGGAGTCAAGTCATGATGCAGCCCTGGTATTGACAAAAAATGTGAGAACTTCTGTGCAGACCAATGCTGCCAATATCCGCATCGAAGAAACCAATTACAAGTCATAGTATATTGACAAATTGTGTGTTCGGGCCATTCCACCATTATGTCAGATACACAAACACACGTGCAGACACACTCATTCCTGTCAATGCTGAGCTGTATAAACATCAGGCAGCTGGCTCCACCACGCTCCGACACCCTCCACAGGAAGAGACAATGCTAGTGCTTCCTGTGGCTTTGAAGTGCCAGTCCCAGGTCGCATGTCGGACCCAGGCTTCCTCTGTCTTAACCGCAGGAAGGAAGCCTTCTCGGGCAGCAGTGTACAATGCCTTATGGATAAGCTTGCAGCTATATGTGTGGCAGTCAGTCTTGGGACAAATGTAGTGCTGATGAGGTTACATGTTTCAATTTTAACCACATCTTTAGTCTTTAGTAGAATAAATTGTCAGAAGGTTCCAAGCTTCTTCCATCAATCTAAAACATGCAAAGTATGTCTCCTGACCAAGAACTGGGCTGAAGATCTGGAGGTTGTCAGCACCACTGGCTGAGGTCATGTTCGAATTAAGCTGGGCACAATTTGGATCTGGCAAAAATGTCTCTAAATAAAAGAAAAATACAAATACAAAGAACACTTGAACATCAGATGCGTCATGAGTACTACCAGAAGAGAGTGCTTTATGGACTATTTACAAATTCATTTTCAGTTTGTGAAGTCACATGTCAGGGCAAGAGTCCAAAGGGCCGGGTGAAAACGGCAATGACTTCCTGCTCTCTTTCCTCTTTCCTTGAATGCACATGCACGACAGGAGAAAAAGGAAAATGGCGGGTGGACAAGCCGGGTGAAATTTCAAAGGGGCATTGTTAAATGATATGAGTGACAGGACCGGACACGGGCAGAGGCAGTGAGGGCATGTGTGCGTATACCTGTCGGAGAACATGCAAACACACAATTATCAGGGCAAGCGTAGAGGAAAAGGAAGGCCAATAAATATTTACTGACACAGCACAAGTGGAGAATGGGAGTCCACTGGTGAAACAAAAGGCAGAGGATGGAGTGCGGCGTGCCAGGAAACCAGAAGGCTGCACGAGCTGAAGCTGCTAGTGCCCATCAGAAAAAAACAAGGAAGGGAAGGCAGAGGAGACAAGGGACTATCTGTGCACATTTCTTAACATTTGCACCAAGCTGCAATAAAGATTACAACAAATATTTGATTTGTTATTTTAACATTATGTGGTCTTTTCCTTCTTAAGGTCAGTGGTATTAAGTACCACCAACAAGTGGCAATATCAGTTCAATTTTTAACAATACATTATAAATCATATACAATTTTGGCAATATAACATAACAGTATGTACAGTATGTAGATAATGTCTTTATTTAGATAAAACATAAAAGAGATTGCTCCGTAAATAGACAAGAGGTCTGTATTGTTTAGTGACAGCAATAATAGACATTTTCAGAATAATAAATCTAATTAAAAACATCTTTTAACAAAGAAAATGTGCAGCATTACAACTAATTAGGCTCTGGTGTTAATTAGAAGGCTTTTTAGTTAAGAAAAATCAGCACATGGTACACTGGGCAATGTATTCATTTTCCCAGATCAACTGACCACATTAACTAGCTGCAGTCAGCTGAAATGAAAAAGTTACTTTTGCCTGACAGAGAATGTCTAGGCATTGTTATTTTGAGCCTGTCTGTTTTCTCTGCCTTTCTTTTACTCTCAAAGTGTTACTTGTCTTTCTCCTTGTCTCCCAGCCCTCCGGCAATGCTGTAATATAGAAACCTAACCTCAATATTTTTTTCCTTGTGGTGCTGGACTTACTGGCCCATTAAATTTGCCTTCCCATGTGTCAGCTTCCACATTTCCACCATGAAATTTCCTCATAATTAAACTTTCTTAATGATTTATAAGCTATAATAATAGCCATAAGTATTTGAGAACAGGTTAAAGGCACAGCCTTTAAGTGCACGCTGGGGCATACACTGTTTTAACATAGTTTCGGATGGGTGACTCTAGGCTAGATATGAGGATGGATCGGCATTGGGAGAAGGGGACTGATGGAGGAGGGGGCAGTAAGAGGGCCTAACAAGGGAGGCAGGAGAAGAAGGCTGAGACCTTTGTGTCGTAACTCAGCCTGATCCTGACACAGAGAAGAGAGAGCTGGGAGCACACACAAAACTCAGACAGACTGAGAGGCACTCACATGCAGAGAAGACATACGCAGACACCCATAGGCCACAGGATGGGCTGGACGAGCAGCAGGCACTCTCAAGTCTGTGGGCAGCGGGAGCAGGGACGGCCTTTGCAGCCAAATATTAACACAGAGAACTCAAACAGTTAATTAGTTATACATCCATTAAAATAAATGATTGGAAAATAGTCAATTCATTTGAAAGTTAGCCTTTGACATATGCACTTGCATCAGCGCACAGCCGTGAGTGATGAGTAGAAAGTGAGCACATGATCTTGTGGGCACACAGATCCAGCACACACAGATGTTTGCTCTTTGCTGCCTCTCTGACGGCACGGCTGATATGATTGCCACTTAGGAAATCAGTGTGTTTTCACACCACTCTCAGCTCTGCCAAAGCTAATGTGTTAAATATCCATCGGGTACTGCTGTCCATCGCCGGGACTACACACCGCCTTGGGGGCTGATAAACACTCATTTCTTGTACTAACAGAGATCACAGTTGGCAGCACAGCCAAAAATTCTAAATTGGGGTGCAGTGTGAAAATTTAAACACGCTATCATGTGGAATTTTCACCAAATTCTTCTAAATTTGGTGTTAGGAGATGTACTTAAATTAGAAATATCACCATCTGAGAGATGAATTTGTGCAATAGAAACGAACTGATTTAGTTGCTAATTTGCTTTTATAAAGCTCAAATCAACACATGAAAACCATTTTTTAAGTGTTTTGAAAAGGTGTAGCCTGCTAATGACAAAATCTAAATATCTCAGCGGAGTATTTTTCACCTTAGCTGTGAATGTGAGAAAAGGAAGCAAGCAAAAATAGCTTAATTAAACACAGAAAAATGCCATTACTGGCGAGTCCAGTCACATCCAGGACTACTTGACCTTTGCTTGACTGAGAAGTTGCACAACCAGGGAAAAGTTGAGAAAAACCCAAACAAAAAAGTCAATGTTAATGAATGCAAACAGAAAATAGAAGAACAATAAAAAATAAATAAACAAAACCTGACAACTTCTGGAGCAAACACGGACAGGCCTATTTTTTTAGATGAAAGTATACAAACACAATATCTAATATTTGCATGAGTGCAAATATTGAAAGTGAAGCTTAGTAGCAAATGATTTAGTTTTGTTTAATTCTTTCATTCTCAAAACAATTAAATAAAATGTTACTGAATAGTTATTAATTGTAATGTGCAAAATAAAAGACCACAAAAACGAGTCTTAAAAGTTGATGCAAATGAAATAACAATTTTGAAATGATACAAAACAAACTTTGAAAACATTGTAATTCCCTTAATGAAATAAATGCAGAATTAGGTAAAGTACTCCTCTAGTTGAAGTGTCTTGTTGATTAAACTCAATGCCTGGGAGAAGGCTGAGAAAAACCTGCCTGTACACAACACACAACAATATACAAAAGACGCACGCCCGCACACTGGCTAGAAAGTATAGCATTAGGCGCATAAAAAGCAATTAAATCAAAGTGGTATAGTGCCTGAAGCGATGAGGACTGTCAATTCTGCTGGAAATGCCACAGAAGATTACAGTTGTGGATTCTATAAACCTTTTTTTTTATTAGGGGAGTCAATTATTTCTCATTACTGAAGATGCTATTTCGGCAAAAGGCCTTGTCAGTCAATCACGCAGGGGGAAAAAAAAGTCCTCTAAAAGCATGAATAGTGTGAGGCTGAAAGAGGTGGAGGGCTTTTGGAGAGGGGACCAGGCTGACCCCTATCCCCACCCAAACTCCTACTAGTAGTCAAATTACCTTTTTAACTGCTACACCTCTGTCAGGGCTTTGTCAGTCTATGGTAATTAGGATCTTCCACTGGAGAACATTTGAAAAGAAAACACAGTATATTTATTAGTTTATCTCAGAGAGCGCCATTTATCTGGAGCTGAAGGTAAGTTTGAATGCGGTGATTATCTTGTCATTTTCAGCCTGTTTTTCTGAGCGTGAGTGTGTCAGTGTGTGTGTGTGTCTCTGAGTGTCCGGATACTAACTTGCTGTGGACGTATATTTGTGCATCTATATGTGTCTATGGCGCACTATATATTCATACATTCATGTGGTGCGTTGTGCACACTCTTTGTTCTGGGCTGGGTTTGACACATCGAAACAATAGCAGCGCTTCAGTTTCGCCCCAGCCACAGCCCACCAGCAGCAGCAGCCGCACACCACATGGACTGAAGCTGCCAATTAGCACTATCAAACAGCCATCATAAGCTGTCCGCTCGCCACAAAAAGAGAAAAAAAGAATCCACAACAAATCAATAATTTACCGTCTCTGTCAAAAGCAATCACATTCATTAACAGAACGGAGGGGCGTGAGTATGACCGCTAACTGGCTTGTTTTGATACTTTTAGGTATGAAAGGAGTTAAGTTGTACTGATGTGAATAAGGCGCGCAAAGTTTCAACCTGTAAGAAAACTTTTGTGTAGGGCTATATGAAGTAAGATATTATTGATTTTATATCTAAATGACTATTTTCTAATTTACAAATAAATTCCTGAAAATTATTCTTAATCAGTTAATTTGATTGTATTATTTATTACATTCAATACAGAAAAAAAAATACACATGCACAACTTTAAAACAACTTTACATAAAATATTTATGTATGATATTACTGGTAGCTATACATATTTTAAATGAAATGAACAAATACTCTTTCTACAATGACATAGCTCACCAAGAAATCTATCTTTAACCAAGTGGTTAATACATACTGATTTTATGGGAATGCACATATTTAATAATTCATGATTGTGCCTTTTATGAAATTTTACTTTCTTGTGACACGTGACAAGTGACAAATGTTGATTACCTTATAGACCCAAACTGACAGAGGGAGGCTAACAAAACAGTGTTCAGAATAATCAATAAACGGACCCACATTGTCACAATCTCCTTCCCCTGTTGTGTTTGTGCAGTGCCACGCTGGGCTGACTTGTGCTTACAGCAGGCCACGCTGACCGACCGGGACCAGACGACACTTAGCGGCCCCTGGGACAGAGAGAGAGCAGCGTTTAAGGGGGAACCTGTCACACACTGTGGGTCTCTGTGGGCCAGAGGTGAGCAGAGGTGTCTGGGAGATGCCTGTCGCCCCTCTCTGTGGTCTGCACCCTTTTCATTAACCCGCACCCCTGGGTTACAGAGCACACACACTCCAGGGGGGGGTGCGATGGAGGGAGGGGTGTCAGAGACTGACCACTAGAGACCCACCTCGCTGTCTGTCTGAGCGGAGGATCAAGACTGCCTTTTAACAAAATGCCAGCACTAACGGCAGCCCACTCCGCCGGGCAACAACCAAAACCACAACCAAGTACAGTCAAGTGCAGCACAGGGAAAAAAGATGGGGAACAAAGGACAGGCACTGCCCCCTAGTGTTTTCATCAAAGAGAGATGTGACCAGCCAGCCCTAAAAACAATGCCACACAAGATGATACTGGACACAGGATCGAGCGGTGAGTACTGTGGGAAGAGTTTGATGTGAATCAAACAGACAGAACAACTTTAGAAAAGGCTTGGGACACAAGTTTGCAGGTAGGACTAAAATGTCGAAAATCAACATGAGTGAGGGATTTTTGTTATGTTTTTAATAATAAGAGAAGAGGTACCCATGGAATCTAACTACAGTTTGATTTGAATACGTGAAACTAAACTAGTGTATACTCTTGCATACAGCTGTATACATTTTTGCTCTGTGCTAGTGTAAGATTCTTGAAAAGTATTACTGTACCTAAAATCTAAAATAGCAAAGAGTTATTATGAGAAGAATATTGCAACATTATTAAAAAATTAAAAGAGAACAGGAATAAATGGTTTGGGTCAGTAAAAATAATAAATTGCAACAAGATATTTTAACCCGTAAAACAAGTCATAAAAAACAGAAATGTCCGTGAATTATATTGCAAATGTGTATGTTTTAGTATTTGAATCCCTTGATCTTAAAATAAAATACTTGATAACAAAGTATATAATATTTTGACCTAATCTTGCATTAAAAAGTAAATAAAATCCAGTGCAATGAGGATTGATTTTTTTAACAGTGAATGCTGAAAACCACATTGTGAATATATTCTTTTGAAAATAAGAGGTGTAGAGTCAGTCTTCTGTCTGTAAAACCCTGGGTCACTGCAAAGATCTGATTTTACAGGAAAAATCTTTAGTATTTAGAGTATTTATTTTTGGATTATGAAATTCAGCTTGAAAGTCAATTTTAAAAGAACTGAACCAGCATCAAACACAAACAATCAGCAAATGGAAAGAAAATGTTGGATTTTCTCCTCTCATTCCTAGATATAACATCTACTATGTCTACCTTATACTCTGTACTAAGGTCCACTGCTCATTCAAAGCTAACTAACGCATCAAAGAATCCATGCCGGTAATCTTTCCATTTCTTTCTGCCTAACTCACTCCTCTACCTTTCTTTTTGCTCTTACCATAACCCCCCATCGTATTTCACAGCACATAAAGCCTTAAAATGGCACATAAAACAGTTCATTTCTTTTCACTGTCAGCTAGCAGGCTTCAAAAATTAAATAGGTTTTACTGCTGGTACAAAACTCAAAGGTACACATGAAAAACGGCCCGTATTGGAGGCTATAGAGTTCCATATAGATCAAGTGAATAGTCCATAAGGAATATTCAAAGCTCCAAATGTAGAAACAGGCTACATGCGTTTTATTTTTCAAATAATATATATAGGGCAAGAAAGCTACAGGTGCACATTCACTCAAAGCACAAGTAGTAAAACTAAAAAAACCTGAATCTGACCCTGTTGGCTGGACTATTCAAGACAGTATACAAAGAACAAGAAAGATGTGGAGCTCAGAGTGACGGCTGGAAAGAGTTGAGTGGAAGAAAAAGCCTCAAAGAAAAAAAAAAATAGGAGGGCTGAACTTAAACCTTTCGAGTCAGAGGGCTGCTGACTTTTGCACCATAAACCACATAGCTGTTCTCTGCCTTTCAATACTTCCAACACACTCCCCTCCTACATTCCCTTCCAAACTATTCACAATCTTGATGACAGGGAAAGAAAATGACAGAACATGCAAACAGGATTGAATCGGAGTGATGCCTGTGTGACAATTTGCAACCCTGTATGTCCATAAGATTCCTTTCGGATATTGTATGCATTCTTATGAAAGAATTAACAAGGGGGAGGACGGGAAAGAGGGAGAAAAAATGACATGTGACAAGCGGATTCATTTGAGCTGTCAAGATGTCATCTTTAGCACATTCAAGGCTCGCGTCAGACGCTTGTATTCTGGCGCTGGAGAAGGTGACCTAGGTCGTGGCCGCTTGACACACCCAGACACAGCAGGTGAATGGGAGGAAAACACAGTTGGCAAAAGCAAGCACAAATGTAAGTGAGCGGAGATAGAGGGAAGAAACGCTTTGGAATGAGGAACCGCTAATGGATTTAATGCAGCTATTCATGATCTTAGTGGCATTGGATTGCGATTACAGCTCTTGGCGTTGTCATGGACTACACTAACAACATTTAAAGCAACATGTATTTGAATAAAAAGATCTAGCATAGCACAAAGTCTGTCTGTAGAAGTGAGATCAGTCAGAAGTAAAGCAGCAGTATTGATAGCAAGTAGAAACGATGGCACTAACCAAAGCAAAACAACAAAATGATTGGAAGATTCACTTCAATAAAACACATCATTATATTTAAGATTTAGAACTATTTTAGCATTCAAATTTTAAAGGTAAAATGTGTAACAATTTAGACAAAAAAAGCATTTTTTCTTTCTTTTTTTTATTTGATTGTTTTTTTTTACATTAAAACTGAATGAAAATGTGTCTCCTTACAGTGTGCAAACCTATATGCATTCTAAAGTATGTCTAAAAACAAAACTATTTTCATTAGGAATGTTCCCAAGTAGTAATTTATTTGCTTTACTGTAGTTTATAGGTAATTATTAACCTTCAGAAAGCACTTTATTATTGTAAATATAGCATCATGGGAACCACCTTGCCAATATATTTTATGTTGACAACTATTTGAAAGAAATTTAAAGACACAGCTTTATTTTCACAAAGTAATGCTTAAAAAGGACAGAAAATTATTTATTTGTTCTAATTGTGCTAAACTTTTAAAGAATGTAAGTCTGACTCTTCCAGTCTTTCTATAATTTTCTACAAATATGACAAACTGGAACATGATTGGTGCAAAATGTAAAAATGTAAAAAACAAAACACACTTTGGCCAGGAAAATTGAGGAAAAAACAAGAGGGTTATACAGAAATGGAAACATGCGTCGGTGATGATGCAACGCACCAAGAGAAAACCAGAGGAACGAACAAAGCACCCTACTGCTTCTGCCCAGCACAACAAAGACACCCCAAAGCATGATGGGAATTGTGGCGCTGTGAGTCACCGCCAAAACAACATTCCGTAAACATACATTGTAACATACAGACAATGTGAGATCATATATTATTATTGTACATAAAGGATTTGCGTGTAAACAAGTTAATTAGTGACTACAAGCCAGTAATTTGCAATAAAACAGGCTGGACATTTTCCAAATACTTATGGCTACTTTTCATTCGCTTTTATTTTTGTCACTCAATGACAACTTTTTAATTACACATTCTGAGAGAAGAATGATCAGAGATTGGGTTTACCTCTCAAAGAGACTGGTTGTAAGATAGATATGTAACTACAATTTAGCTCCAAAGTTTTCTAAATGTCAATTTTCAAATTATAACATTCAGACCAAATGTTAAGTAACTATGGTTAGACATAGTTCCCTTTTCACACACTTATATGTAAGATTTGTCATTACCTTTTGGCCTAGTTTTCATGAGTTTGACTATTTTGATGAAGTTTGCAACTTTATATAACCCATAAGCAGAGGTATTCCCTGTTAAATAACTATTTTAGACAATAGGTAGGCTACTGTAAAACAATTAAAACACTTAAAGGAGACCTATTATGTAAAACCTACTTTTCTGAGTTTTGAACCTGTTACGGCAGTCTTCTCTCATCATTAATTTACCCAAAGTTGTATTTAGATCGATTCATGCATGTTTGAGTAATTTATTTTGTCCTACAGCTGATGCTCCAGTTCGCTTACCACCTATCCCCGCCCACTTTTCTGTATTTACTTGCAATTCTAAAAAATGTTGATTCTGAGTAAAATATGTAGAGTTCAAAATTGCCATGTAGACACTTTCCAACAGTAAAATTGTTTGTTTTTTTTTTTTTTTAATCTGCGGCTTATTAAAATTCAGTTTTACACTGAAGAGGCAGAGCTTATCAATTCTGCAAATTTGACCAGGGATCAATGAACCTGTTTCTATTTCTGTTTCTGTTTTAGATAATGTTTGTGTTTTGCAATGAACAAATTGTGAATTATTGATCTACTCATGCCATTCTTTCTAAATATACGGAACAATCACCATAGGTCTCCTTTAACAAGACTTTTTCTGTTGAAAAGCATGGCCCTTCTTCATAAGTAATAATGTAATAATAAACAGTCCTTGAATTTTGGATAAAACCTTATGTAATATTGACAAAGTTGGTGTGATTTCTTTATTCTTTATATTTTCTGTTTTCTACTTTCCCCACAAGTTCTATGGACTTTTGGAAACACTAGGCATATGAACTATTTTCCCTATAATGCCTGACTAAAATTGTCAATAATTCAAACTGAATTTATCATTTCAGGTTAAATTCACATTCTTTAGAGCATATAAACACAAGCTAAAAACTATTACCAATACAAACATAGACTGTGTTCAACAAAATTAATAAACTGTGCAATGCAATGGCAAACGCCACAAATCCTGAAATGCTGTTAGATCGGTAACTTTCCTAGAATATGATTACACACTGCTAAACTCAGGGAAATAGGCTTGAAGAGACAACCCAGTTGAGACACAAGCTGAGGGGGCAAAATGCAGGAGAAGTGGTGACTTTAATATACCTACTGAATTCTAAATCAAAGGTAAAATATGCTAAATTATGATATTGACTCTAAACTTTTTCGTCTTGCTTTCTCACTCCTACTATTTCCTCTCTTTTTCCCTACTCTCTCTCTTCCTTAGGCAGGTCTGCGGCTCTGGTGCAGCAGTTGAACTCTGGGTAGCACTGTCTCCGGGAAAGAAAAAAAAACAAAAAACAAAGTGATCAATGTTGAGAAGGCACGGGGCGCTCATGGACAGGCCAATCAATGGTGTAAAGAACCTTGCCCAGGGCCTTATGCAAATGGAGGCACGTCCCGTAACCTCGGGAGCGAACATGCGCACTAGATCAATGCAAACGGGGGTAGAACCTTACAGCAAGATCAGCCCAAGCCAGTAAATATGTAATGATGAATCCCTCAACAGTTTGCTCGAACTCACATGAACTAGCTCAGAATTCTCATATCAGTAAGTGTCAGAGAGTGGCAAAAGTGCAGAACGTTAAAACTACTGTAGACAGAAATAGAAAATGTCAAAAGTCAATTTGTTAAGAAAAATGTAAAAAATAGACTTCAAAAGACAAAAGAACAATATTTAATTTTGAATCTTTTTTTTTTTTCGGTCGAGAAGATGTCACTATTTGGCTATTATAGCTTCTATTAAAAGCAAATGTGGGTCGCCAAACTAAGCTGAAGATAGTACTGTATAATAGAAGTTGCAAGATCTTTGTTATGAGTTTATTATTTTACTCGACAATAAAGTATTCCTTTGCCTTGACTTGACCTTAATCTTAACAAGGACAAATGAAGAATTGTATACATCATGACATGTGACAAAAGCAGTTGTCTGGGTATTGATATTCTATTGCCTGGTAAAACACTATGGCACTTTTGTTTGTATCAACTTCTGTCATCTATTTTTTCTTTCCTTGCTTGAAAATAACAGAAAAACAAATTAAACAACTTAATTAATTATTTTAACCATGTAGATTTTCAGATAAATACACTACTTTAATTTCAAAAAGCAACGCCTGGCAAAGACAAGAGGTGAGCATTTTGAACCTCTCCACTCCTCTTCACTGGCAAAAATGTAATCTAGAGACCAAAGATGCTCCTGAAACATAGAGAAACACCAACAAAGGTGCGAATAATGGCAACGTATTGAAGGGAATACTTCACAAAGCCTATTGTGCGAGTATCCTTTTCAGGCAGCAAACCCGCTGTAATTTGGTCTGCGTCATCTGCCTCTAGTCACAATGCAGCAGTACAGCTTTGAAATGGATGGCAAATGAAGGCCATTTGTACATAATCACAGCAGATAGAAGAATTCAGAAGACCTACAATGTGTTGTTGAGGTGGAAAGAAAGACCTTGGTCTATCTGTGGCCGCCAGTGCACCTATGGTTTGGCAAAGAGAGGTGCTTTTTTCTTGAAACAAGCAAATCAATTCAAATCAAATCAGCTTGCTAGCCGTGACATTTAAACAGTTCAATTTACATCCTTATGTTAAGAGGAGAACCGCGCTCAAAGATGCCTATTCATTCTCAAAGAAATTAGACGTCTATATTTCAGCTGCTTAATAGAGCAAATATGTTGTAGCTCGGCAGAGGAAGAAACCATGTCTTTTCACTGTGCACAAAAGGCGAACCGTTGTCTGTTATTATCAATGAGGCAAGAAAACAAAGAGGAAGATAATATACATTGTATAGATATCTTAGGAAAAGCACAGTGCATGATAGATGCATTACAGCAAACACATAACAGTGAGAGCGTACCAGCCCAAGTGCACACATGCAAGCACACACTGGTGTATGTCCTGAGGGCGGCTGTCCTGCTGTGCAAGCTGGCAGCCACTTTTGTCATGGTGGTCCTTTTGTTTCACATCAAACAAAACGCCACAGCTTTGCATACGGCTCCACTAATTTCTGCTAGTATGCTCCAGCCATTTATCATTGCCTCTCACCCCTGCTCATCTCCTTACCTTAAATGCTTATGATAGTTTCTCCTGCAAGACTGATAATACATGCTGTAGAGTCTCTCACTCTACCCATGTGACTACTTAAAAGCACATTTGAAATTTTTCCAATATAATCCTATGCATGCATATGCTGGTACATTAAAGTTTGTGCTCATGAACTCATGAACAATAAAGAACTTTGAAAAAGAAACAGTTATTTACACCATCCAAAAGTCTAACCAAACAAACAAGAAGTGGTGTTTTTCAGGAAGAACAAGAGAGATGTATTTGAATGTCAATGACTTCAATGATTTTATCAGCAACACCAATACAGTGGGGGGAAAAAAGAATTTGGACACATGGAAAAACTTGGATTTCTGCATGCTTCGGTAATTAAAAGTAATCTGATCTTCATGTTCACATTTTTTTTCTTTATTTATAAATAATAATATCCTCAACCAAAAAGTTGCAGATCAGACCTACAAGGCATACATCAAGTAATGCTTCTCAATACTGTGGGGTTTTCAACTGGTCAGGGGCACTCTTTTCAGACAAACAGGACCCCATTTGGCTGACACCTTATTCTACTCTGTACAGTGAATGTTCACATAAATTCTCAATGACAACATGAAAAATGTAATTTTGAGTGTTTGCGTCTACTGTTGTGATATACATGAAGATCAGATCACAGTTCATGACCAAATCTGCCCAAAGAGTCCACATTTCTTCCCACAGTACCATGATAAAGCATTCTACTTTTCCAGCCTGTCTATGACACATCATTGGGAGGGGGTGTCTAGTAATCTGACTTGGATTAGGATTTTGTTAATATTTATATACAATAGGGCACCTTTATTAATAATAATGATAATCCATACTAGGCCATGTGGGTGAAGTGTCTTGCCTAAGGACACAACAACAAGTTTCTCCTCTGTTTACCCCACTGCAGCACCTGATGTTCCTCCATCGGTCTCCCATCCAAGTACTTCCCAGGTCCAACATGCTGAGCTTCTGAGATCTGACGGGATCAGGCTTTGGCATGCTGGTATGGCTTTACATCCACCATAAAAATGTACTGGTGCAACAACTGGTGTCATTGACATTTGTGGCATAGAAACGTATCCGTGAGATCATACTGCAACAAACTACTTCCTGATGCCGAAAAATGTCCATTTGGCAAGTTAGAACAAACGGAATAAGCAATTAAAGTGTGTTAGACATACAAGTAGACAAACAAGTACAGTCTCAACTTTTACTTCATCAACTTGCTAAAGGTAAATCTGTTTTTTCATGGTATTTCTTGAACATTTTAATTCAGGTTTTTATCACTAACATTTGACTTTTGCAACATACTTAATGTTGGTGTGAACAAAACTTCTCTGCGGCTTAAACTTAAACAGCTTAGCCTTTTGACTGGACCAAAGGAATTAAATCACTTTACACCTGTTTGAATGACTTTATGCTGGCTCCCTGTTATCTTTCATATTGATTTGAAAGACATTTTATTTGTATTGAAATGCCTTTAGGGCCTCTCTCTACAATATCTGTCTGAACGGTTTCAGCCCTATGCCCCTGCTCGACCACAGGCCTCCAGATGCTTCTCTGTTAGTAGTCCCAAAAACTAGGAAAAAACTTACAGAGGTTTGATTCTGTTTGTTTTAAAGGGCAGCAGAATTAAAGTGGGATTGGACTGAATTGAAATTTCAGTGTCATATGTATGGGATCAATACTATATTGTATGGTTATCAGCTTATACAATGCTTTCTGGGTATTACAGAGCAAAACACAACTAAACAGGGTTTGCAAAAGTTTTAATTACATCCAGGTATAACAAATGCATTAGGGGTGTCAAAAAATATCGATTCGGCGATATATCGCGATACTCGATCCCGCGATACTCGAATCGATACTAAATTCCGATATCGATTCTTTTGATGAGTCATGCATATTAATGAGGATGCTTTGTAACCTTGATTTCAACTGAATTCAATGTCAATATGGTTCAAAATGTGCATATTCAGCCAGGACAGTAGGGGGCAGCACTGTCTTTAAAAGACAATCTAATGTTAACCCTTGCACACAATTTATTTATAACATTTAGTTTTTTAAGTGTACTTTATTAGTATAGATCTATAAAAACAGAAATAATTATCAATTAATTGCAATATATATCGTTGTGTCAGTATCGGGATTAATCGGATTAATCGAATCGGAGGTGTGTATCGTGATTCGAATCGAATCGCCAGATTCATGAATTCACACCCTAAAATGCATGGTGTAAAAATGGAGTCTAAAGAAGAACTTCTCCAACTTGTGATTAAGGACAAAAGTGTTTGATCGGCCACACAGCACTTTAGTCATCCAGTCCACAAGGACAGACATCTTCTATATCTGTCTTTACCTCAAGCATTCCGTCTACATCTGACACTGAGCTACAACAGATACATACAGAACAACACAAAAAAATCCAACCATATAGTCACAAACAGATGGTGTTGTGAGACATTCTTAAACTGCACAACTGTAAATACTGTTTGCTTAGCTAAACCATGTTTTTGAGGCGCTGTAATGGTGGCTGCAGGGCTGTCTGGTTGGCACCCACACATCAGTGTACTGGGAGACAGATGCATTCTTACATAAGGTTTATATAACCCAGAGCTGTCCCAATCAATAAAGGTGGTCCTTTTTCACTTGGTGAAAGAGAGGCTATAGGCAACTAAATGTAACTATAACACATACACACTATTGGATACATGAAAAGAGCCACAGCCTTCCATTTTGTAATTCTAATTCACAAAGTATATGTAAATATAAACCAAAAACTACTTTTAACATAAACCTTGTGACAAACAAAAATAACATTTTTGAAACTACACAGCAACAAGACCTTGCTTGAAACAAAATCATCAGAACAGATTACAAAGGCAATAAAGCCATGAGAATGAAAAGCTGTAAAATGTGAACAGAGATGGACAGATTCTATGTGATAACTGGAAGAAATATCAGGGAAAAAGAATAAAAAATGTGGCAAAGCAGCTGAAGAAGAGAAGCCTGCAGCTAGGCTCTCTTTCTCTCACACTCATTCAAAGGCAGTTAGCTCCTCTTTGATGTATCTATAATTAGTCAGTACACACTGTGAAGTGTTTTAAAAGAAATCAAATTGCAATGAAACACTTGAGTGCTCCAAACCGGGGCTAACATGCTCTGGAGCAAGGGGAGCGAGCAGGAAAAATTAATGGCTGGCCTTTTTGATGTGCTTGATCAGAAATGTATTTATTAACTGCAAAGGGGAGTAGTAATTAACCCACAGACAGCTTGTTTTCTCTGGGTCTTCTCATGTGTCAAATGGTTCATCCCGCAAGGCTCCACTCTCTGCTCATGCGCACACGCTCCCATGCTGTCCCTCTGGACTACTTTCTCCACAATTAAGTGGAGTGAGTGCATGTTTTTTGCTTGTGTCATGGACTCTAATAAGAATACTATACGCTCAGTGTCACAAGGAGCCATCAGGCAGTTACAACACACAGATTGCACCAGACTCACACAATAAGATGCATAACAGAAGTAATCTTATAAAGGGCACATTTATGGTTAATTTTACACAAAATTACCATATTTGATTATGAGATTGCTCTGGCTTTGGCATACCTTCACAGAAAAACAAATGACTTTTTTACACCTGATGCCGGTCCAGACTCACGCACCTTTCTGTGTTTGGTTTTCCCTAGCTTGTGAACTTCAGTGACTACACTATATACATTATGCCACATCTGCACAGTATACGTTCAAATTTACATTAAAGGGGCTGCTGCTACCTTGTACCACCTGGCAAGGAAGAAAAAATCTGACTGAAGGAAAGAGATACAAATAGAAGGAGTAGGTAGTCTTCGTTACACAGCAAGAAAGCCCTGGAGATTGTGGAGCTGTCACGGACAAAACACTGCATGAATATTTAGCAGGCAAATTAAAATTACAAAATAGTAAACAAAAAAGAGTAGGTGGAAAAAAGGGAATAAAAATATTCCTGAAAACACCATTGGGACAAGTGGCCATGTTAAGCTTCCTTCTAGTTGTTATTGTACTGCATCTCCTTGATAGAAATAGAAACAAATATGTCCTGCATTATACGTAACAGCGACTAAATGACTGCATTGGGACCAGACAAGAGAGAGGAGCAGAACTGTTAGACTATAAAATATGGTGAAATATGTAGCATAAAGAATTTTTCTGCCAAAAATAGGCATTTAAAAGATTGACAAAGTAGATCAAGAAACATATCAAAATTAGTCTTACATCTATATAGTTAATGCAATGAAGAAACACTGTAAGACATGTCTACATTCATGCTGTGTGCAGCACTTTTCACCTCCTTTTACAACAAACGTAGAAGGAGAAGCATGCCTCAGGACTCACGTTATTCTGTTTAGAGAATCACTTTTCAGAAAACAAGCACGAATCAAACATTATCAATAATAAATGGATACTTGGCTGCCTGTCACCTGGATTAGCCTTGTGTTATAGGTAAGTGAAAGCAAAAGGTAAACAGGCAAAAAAGAGTTAATGGACAAATGTTCTGATTTAACTTGTTTCCTGTCATATGGGAGATAAAAGGACAAACGGAAAAGCTAATCACTCACCAGCTCAACGAATGAAAGGCCTCCATAGCTGTGGGCAATGATGAAGACATTCTTGGCTGTAGCTCTGGACACAAAGTGGTCCCACACATAGAGCACATGGTCCTCAGAAGAGCCATTATCCTGCAAAACAATGAATCTATCTTAGTGTCGAACATAAACAGAGAAAGGCAATCGGTCAATACAAAAATGCAACATTTCCTCAAAACATATGACAAATGGCATAAGTGGAAAAGGAATAGAGTGATAAAATGGTCTCATGAAATGGTTTACTTCTAGTCTAAAGTTGGCTGGACAGATCTACAAGCAGTGCTTATATATGAACAAAACAATGGTGATATGTGCTAAAGAGAGATGTCAAGCTATGGCTACAAGTGTGAATTCCTAATCCGGGTCATCACGAATAAAAAAACATGTAAAAGAAAGAATGAAAAAGCTGTGGCCTGAGGTGATTTCCATAAACAGCCTTGGTCTGGGTAATCAATAAGCCTTGCATATTGCAAATGCCCCAAATGTAAAACTCAATAGGCAAGGTGACGTAACGTTTAAATCTTAATTTGTACCCTGTTGCTGAATCGATGGCCCATCTATAAGCCAGAGGAGGCATAATGGGAACACACGAGTGGAAGGTCAAAGGAAAAAGCAACAGCACTGAGACACACAAACAGTGGCATCTGCATATGTCCTCAATCTCCAACTCACTGGCCACACAGCCGCATGGCCAGGAGACATGTTTAATTAAGCACACAGGTAAGCACTTAGCCAGGCATCTGAGAACAATAGCAAAAGTGCAGGCAAGAAAAGGGCATCCGTTAATGAACTTGTGACATTGATTCTAGGCTTTGATTTCCTTTCAAGCTGTCTGGTTTACAACAGAAATCAACAGCACATTCTCACAAGAGGTTACACTGTACACAGGACCCCACTGCTGACTACATACACCTGCGTTATTACAACAAAGAAGTTCTTTAGCACTTCTTTTCAAAACACAATCACCACATTAAAAGCTAACAACCTATTGTTATTTATATTTACATATAGAGCTACACTAATGCAAACATCAACCAACATCTATGAAATCATATACAGACAGAACCATGGAAGTAAAGCATTCCTTTCGATTTTGTGGAAGTACAATGTTTGCTACATTATTACTCATTCGGTTTACATTGGTTTGATTAAAAAAAATCTATATATATGTATATGTGATTATTAGTATGTGAAGAATGTGGTTAAGTGTTTGGTGTGACAAATAATATATTCAGCAATGGAACAAATAAGAGTCCTATGAGACATACGTGTTACTTTTTTATTTGAGTTGAAAAGTGCACTATCAAAGACAGCTAATTTGTTAAATCTTTAGACGAAAACCACATCACACAACCAGTTAACCCTTTTAATAAAATCTTGTCATTGGTAAATATTTATAATCGAGTGTTCCTGTATGCGTAGAGTTTGATTAAGTGCTGATGTGTGGTTTTGTTGCCATGTTTGTCTAGAGGTAAATTAACCTGTCAGAGTGTTTGTGTTTACTATGAGATTAGCATGAAAGGGTTGTAGTGTCAGCAACCACCACCTCCATGGAGTGTGATGCAAGAGTCGGCAACTTGGCTCTGCCCTGCCCCTTGTGCGCACGGGCCTCTGCGTGTGCCTGTGTGTGCATGTATGTGCAGTGTGGCTGAACTCAAACTGTCTGTCTGAAAGGCTGTGACATCAAAGTGCTTTGAAGTCTCCCTCGTCTAACCTCTAAGTCAACAGAACATACTGCATTAGACCATTAGACCACAGCCCCCATCATCCTCCATAAGGGAGACATGTATATAATCATTAACTGGACCAAATCAAAACAAATAAGTTTTTTATCTTAAGAACACCACAGCAGAAAAAACGTCATGGTATGGTAACCAACCACCTCCATATATAATAAGATACAAAAATATTTTTACCAGCATTGACATTCCAACATGTTGATAGTAATAATTGACATTTCATCAGGCTTGCATTGACCTTTTATGGACAATCATAGATGCTTTGTTTTACCTAACAATCCCACGTCTACTATTCCTTTGTAAATGTATCCACTCTTAACATAAGCATAACGACACAATGTACAATAAAATGGTTTTACCATTAAATTCTGGCAAAAGTTTTGGGAACAGGTGGCAGAATGACTGACACACTTCCTGGTATGGCAGCGCAGTAAATTACCTACACACCATTTGCAAACAGTTGCAATTATTTCCTGGGGTTAATTAGCTGCGCTGGAGCTCCCTACCCTGTGAGACTAGTATCTGTCACCACTCTTCACACAGCATCTAACCTAGTTTGTTTTTCACACTGCTATTTTGTGAGTC
Organism: Mugilogobius chulae; assembly: GCA_038363315.1. NCBI lineage: Eukaryota > Metazoa > Chordata > Actinopteri > Gobiiformes > Gobiidae > Mugilogobius > Mugilogobius chulae. Next base: position 24,242,723 of record CM076397.1, read on the forward strand.
TATCTGCCAGCTTTGTCACAACAGTGTCCCAGCTCCACACCTGTTGCCAGCATTCTTCAGCCATGACTGTCATGGGACTTTTGAGGATGTGCGTGGTTTGTGATTGCAGGTTTATAAAGAATAAAGCGCTGCATAGTGTCCCCTTGGTGCAATAGATGAATTGGAATCAGACCACTTCAAGACTGGACCCTTTCCAGAAGCAGCAAATCTAAATTAAAAATTAAATTAAACAGGTACACAAACCACAATAGTACACAGCAACAGTACCTAAAAAGGTGTTCTAGCCAGTAGCCATGGGCCTACATGGATTTTTATCCAACACCCACTATCTAATATTTAGTCTTATATTTTACAAATGTTGATTTGAATTTTAATATCAAAGGCATGCCTCATAAGATTTACACAAATTTACTATTCACTTCAGTAAACAAAAAACATCTTCTTAAATAATTTGTTTTTTGTTGTTGTTAATTTTGCTCTATCAATATCACACAATCATTTAACTATGCATTATTATATATATATATATATATATATCTCCCTTGTAGGTTCAATGAAAATGTGAAAGACATGGTTGGGCATAATCAAAAAAGAACTTCTTAAAGTGTATTTTTTAGACTTCTAACAACAGCATTGTGCCTGGTGAGCACTTTCTGTTTATTTGCAGAAAGGTTCAGAACCTGGATCATAGCAAATCATTGATACATAGTTTTGATGATGATCCAATCACAGATACTAATTTGGATCATGCAACTCTCTAAACTTTCTAATGTGGAAGAAATCTTCTAATTATCCGCTTACAGAGCAGAGCGCTTTGCTTTTTTTATTCTGCAGACATTTGCTATTTTTCAGTCTTCTGTTATTTCCTGTCTTTTTTACTTCTGAACTGTTGTCATTTTTCCGTTGACTGATAAAGCTACGTGACACACAATACTTCTTTCTATAGTAGAGTAAAGGAAAATCATAACATGCCATGTTAAGTAAATACATTGGCCATGAACCACATTGAATTGTAGTTCCAGGTACAGAGTAAGTACAACAGAAGCTGCAAAAGCATTCTACTCCATTACATTGTCAAGCTGGCATACTTTACTTGGGTATACTGTGCTCTTTTCTTGTCAACGTAACCACGGCCTGTACAGTGTAATTCTAGTCTGTTCCAGTTGGTCTTATGTTTATTCGGTGTAATGTGCAGCAGTAGCGACAGTAAAGAGAGACACTGTGTTGTAGCCAGAATAACAGTTTTGAGGCCAATGCAAACCTAACGTCCAACCACTGCAGGAAACAATGAATCTAATAACATCAACACAATCTGACCAACAAACCCTTTAGACCTCCCAGCTCCTCCCTTCAGCCCCTCCTCCTCAGTTCTTTAAACACAAACAGACTTTAGGGACTGCCCAAGAAGCGAGGATGGGAAATTTCAAGAAACTGGAAGTAGAAGAGCACTTTATCTCTGTTCAAGAGAAAACAAAACACTTTGCAGGTCAATAACTTTTAAGGTCCCACATTAATCAAAATGAACTCATGCAAAATTTGAACTATGTTAGAAAGTTGCTATGTTATCGAAAACATACCTAGAGTTCTGTTTGGTTTCTTTCACAGATGTTTTGAGTAATCCTCCATTAAGAACTTATCATCTCCCACGCTCAAAACACTTACTGTTAAACTGTGCGATATCATTGGCATTGTGTGGTAGTTTTAATGACAACAGATATCTTTCAATTTCAATTGAACATACAATGCTGTGCCTTGCTGAAGGTTCAATTGAAATTAGGTTTCCATAGTTTTAAGAATCGTTCCTTAGTTGGTTTCCGAAGAATCTTTTATCTCTTTTATCTTTTGCTACCAGTGAAATTGTTAAAACAAGGCTAATACAATGGTGGGCAAGTCCAAGTTTCCTCAAATGTCTCCAGTAAAGGTGGAGTTTAAAAACACAGTGGAGCTCTTCCTGTATTATCACTGAAATTGGCAACACAAAGTAGAACACAATGTTTTCAGCTTGACTGGTGAACACAACAAAAATATGCAGGTTTATGCAAGATTGAGAAATTAAAAATGAAATAAAACACAACTATGCTATTACTATCGAACCTACTTAATCACAGGAAAAATAGCATACAGTATTATAGGCCATTGGGCCCTGTATTACAGACGCAGAACATCTCATATGAATAATGTTTATTGATCTATGTTTATAGACCCTACTTTCAGTAAAACTCAGTGAAGATGATGATATTTAAGATTTCTCCAAACAATTTGCTTGTTTTCACCTAGACTGGCTATTTTTATGCAAGAGAGAATGCAAGAGAGAATTGTTTAATAATGCTAGACTGTGGAATATTCCAAGCAGGTTAATAAGGCTGCAAGGAAACAAAAACGCTGGATGTTTAGGCTTTCCACATCACTCCATTAACATTTGAGTTTACCCAACCCACCACAATAACTTCAGCTTTCCAGTCACATTCCTCTTGAATCATTCCTTCTAATATGCTTTGATTACTCTCGGCCCTCATTCAGTTAGCCTAATGATTAAATAATAAACATACACTCATTAATAAAGCCAAATGACAATTGATATAAATGACTTTGTTGTTGTGACATACACAATTAGAAGCTTGAGTTCAGCAATATCAGCTTACAGTTTCATTTAAATCAATGTCTAAATCTGCTTCTTTTGACTTTCTTCTTCCAGTTTGGTCTGTTATTTCAAAGCACAGAGACAGACGTCGCTGAAGTTACCTAGAAGCTGTCTGAGCGTTGATGGCCCTGGATAGTAAGAGGGGAAAGGAAGGTATGGAGCAAATTAGCAACAGAGATGGGAAAATAATGACTATAGCATTGTGGGTAATTAGCAGGTATAGTGCCTATGGAGAGTTGGGAATATAATGATGTGAGAAAGAGACAGAGAAAAGGGAGAATGAGGTGAAAATGTGTGCAAGACTAACAAGAAGGGGATAGTGTGTGCGCATGAGGGAGTGGTAGAGACCTGCAGGGAGAAATGTGTAGGTGTGCTATTCAACTTTTCAATAGGGGAACGTACAGCCAGGGAGGCAGAGCCAGCATGGAAAGTAGCCATCCACACGTGCAGATTAGCGTGCTCGGACTGTATACAATAAAAAAGCATGACCTTGGTGGGGTCAGCCTGCTCTGACAATATTTGCCAAGGCATTGTTTCAAATCAATAACTCATTAACAAAGTACAAAGGAAGTTGCTGTGGGTTTGTGAGATTCTTTATTAGAAAAGAGCGGCTCCGGGCCAGAGAGGTCATCACTGTGACATCTCGGCTAGACTCGCACTGCCGCCCGGATTGTCAGGTGAAATTACTGCAAGCCATTAATTGACATAAGGCAAAGGAGAGCGGGCAAGCAGACAAGGCGGTGTTTGTTCCAGGATGACCCTGAGGTGCTGTTTGTGTGTGTGCGGAGGTGTGTGCGTATGTCTCTATTCGGGTCAGCCTGTATCTACAGCAGGTCTGTGTGCTTGCTAAGACAGAGGCGGCTCAGTGCGCAGGAGGTGCAAGGGAGGGCAGGATGGATGTGTTTGATGGTTGACCTGACTAGAAGATTGGGAGCAGGGATCTGAGACTATAGCGGCAATGGTTCTGCCTAGAGCAAGCACACAATCACAGGGACACAAACAGATGTTCCTGCAATTAACACACAATGCACACTGTGTTTTACAAAAGGGTAAAAATAAATCTAATAATAACACCTATGAAAAAATGTGTGTAAAAACTAAATCAACAAAGGTAAATGCTAATAAATGAACAAAAAGATACAGAAGGTAGTGAAAGGACTGCATTAAGTCAATTTGTTTTCAGCACCATGCAGGTGAAGTTGCCCCCAGCCCTGGTCATTGACCTCTCCTTTGACCAAGTTCAAAGGTTAATCAAGTCTCTACCTGTCCTTGGATATGCTGAGCCGTACATCCTGGCACGACAACAGGTCACAGGCCAAATAAACCCTGTCTGTATAATTGCATGTGGGCTACAGATTGGGGCAAAAGGGGTGAAGGTGACAAAGAGCAGAAACCATCTCCCTGAGGAAACACTGTTGCACCATGTTGAATGCAATTAGCTGTGTGTATGTCACAGAGTCCATGTCTTAATGTTCAGTATCAGAATGTGGGAGTATATGAGCGTTCATGTTTGTGGATCCTTGAGGCGGTTTGTTCTACACTGGGAAAACAGGACATCACGGCTAAAAACAGACAAGGACAAGATTCTGAGGCTGCTGCCCCAGTGGACATCTGCAGCTGGGAATAACTGGTCTAACAACCACTGGGCCAACATAATAGATGCAGCTTTACTTTGGAAACTCAGTATGGTGCAATACATCTTTATGCATTCAACTTTATTGTACACAACCACTGAGCAACAAAAAAATCTGAAAAATGTAATAATAATATAAAATAACTATAATAAATAAAATAAAAAAATGAAGACAATATGTGCTAAAACGTTTTGTGTTATAATTAATGGAAAGAACATCTATATATTTTCCCGTTTGCTCTTTTTCCCCTTCTTTCCAGGGCCTGCTGGCCTAATCCCAGCCAGCCAGCCTTGGGTGAACTCTTTGGAAGCTTCTTAAGCCCATGAATGTGCTTTTGTTCCTGCCATTCCTCCGCTTGGCTGACAGAAAATAGCTAACTGGATTACTGCTAAAATTCAGAGTAAAGTGAACTCCCAAACTTCTATATGGCAAAGTGCTAAGAATGCACCCTCCCACACCCATTTTACCCCACGGTTATCCTCATCAGCATCCCTGCGTTCACTTTTATACCCCCCCAACCTTCTCTCTGTTCGCTCAGGCCTGAACCAGCACCCCTCTAAACGTGGTGCACTGATGTGTGATCTGGAGAAGGATTAGATAAGGTTGAGAGGTTGCGCACTATGAACCCAGGGCTAAAATGTACCAATCCTAAAAGCAGTTAAGAGCTTATTAATGTGTGCAAGGAAGCGTATTAATCAGCACATCTCTATTAGGCTGTTGCAGTAAAGAGATGTTTTTCCATCTAACTATTTTTACGCAATGAATTCAGACTAGACAGCATTTTTCAATTATTCAATCTCTATTACGCCATGAAATGCTTGATGTATGCTAGAATGTGTGTATCTGAATAGCAGCATGCAGGTGGTCTAGCATCTCAGCAGGAGTTAAGACTGTGAGGTGTATAGAAGAAAAAGCCTTGTTCATGTGTGTGCTTTTGCAAGAGCGCTTTGCGAGCCTTGCTGGGTGCTTTAAAAAAGATGAAAACAGGCTGGCTAAAGAGGTTTGATTTGATCCACCACCCAGCCGGTCGAACAAAGGTGAAGGAGAATGGCACACGGGCACCCACACCCACACTAAAACCTCAGCTCTTTTTGTACCTGCTTCTTTTGTGACTCTCTGTGCCCTAGTCCATCACCATGTATACGCTTATGTGTGTGTGAGTGTGACAGATTACCGCGCGCAAAACACAGGCAGACCAGAGTAAAGTAAAGCCGTGAAGGAGGAGGCGAGGTCAAACACACACGCATCCTGCTGACTCCTAGGGTCAAAGGTCAAAATTCAAGTGGCACCGACACAGAGCCGAACCACCCAACCATTAATCTTTATCCACAATCTGCAATCCCTGCATCGGAGGACAAGTGTATTCCTCTGGAAACCTCAAGGTCCAGCCTCAAAGTCCACACATACAAACCTTAAAGACAAATATGTATGCCACTTAACAATAAAACAAACTTTTGCTTTTTTTTCCCTCATACTTGCATTTCACGAAAGCAACTATTTGGTTTGTTTTAGAGGCACAGAAACTTTTTAAAACAATTTATGCACATCTTGTAAGTCTCATCAAAAATGAAAAGAATAAGTGATGTGTACATGTGCGGAAGAATAAATCTATAAATAAATAAAAATTGTTTCAAAAGCCTAGTGCTTAATTAAAGAAGGTGGTTCTTTACCTTTTTTGCACAATGTGTTAGTTAATATTTTATGCAACATATTTACTAAACTCACTTAATTTTTTGTCTTACTTTATTTAATTTTATTTTCCCACAATTTTAACCAAATTGCATAAGTTGTTTCCCATCCATCCATCCATCCATCCATCCATCTGGCAGTTGTCACTTAAACTAAAATGTTCAAACTTTTTTTTTTTTTTTTAGTTTTGATACTTGTTGAAATGAACTTCTGGTTCTGATACTAGCTTTAGTTTCAATTTTCAACAGAAGTATCCAGGGTATGTAGGTATTTTTGCCTAATTTTGATTTGTTTGAAGATATTATCAAGAGAGTGAGAAAAACATCTGCTGACAGCTGCAAAGTGACTACCCCAAACTTTTAATATGATTCATCTTTTCATGCACACACAGGTGACAGGTTGCTAAATACCAGAAAAAAAGGATAATCTCACTTTTTGTTACCAAAGTTTGTTAGGCTCAATTTAGTTTATTTATAGTTTCTGTTCAAAACTGCACAATTACTGCTGTAGAACCTATTTTCAGCATTTTCATGTAGCAAGCAGTATGACCCGGAGTCTATAATTGTAACTAGGTAGTAGAGAGCTATCTGTGGGGACAGGGGGAAGGTGAAAGTATGTGCACCGACTACCCAAATGTTAGACAATACAGGATGACTTAAGCATGCAAGAATCAATCACACAACTTTGTAAGCTAATAAAGAGAAGAGACATGATTACACTAAAATCTCATAAAATATGAAACCCCTAATGCCAGCCTTCTAACCCTAACCCTAAACCCAAACCCCCCAAAATAAATGAATAACTACAAAGCATGTAAAGAATCAAGTTCATTGTGTAAGCAGATTATTAAGTTTGCAGCCATGTGTATGCATATACATGTGTGTGACTGGGGTCTCTGCGCCCACCCTAGCATGATAAGAATGTTGCTGTGTGTTTGCCGAGTGTGCGTTCAGGAGATAATAATCCCAGCGGTCAACACGAGTGAAGGGCCAAAGCAGCACTGACCGGCCCACCATATGAGAGCGAGAAGGAGAGGGAGGAAACGAGGGAGAGAGCCATGTGGTTAACACTTGCTCACTGAGAGGCGACTGGAGCCCGGCCAACCTCTTCACACACAGGCTGACCACACAAGAGCCTCTCTTCTCCCTCAGCATCCCATCCTCCAGTTCTCATTACCTAACATTTCCCTCTCCTGCCTCCTCTCTTACCTCACATCCTACTTCTTTCATCACACTCTTGCCTCTTTTATCAAACTTGTCCAAAATCATACCTCCCATTTTCTCACCTATGCCTTGGCGTCTTCTCCTCCTACATCCTTTAACTGTCAGTCTGTTCTCCTCCCCCATCATGTCTGCTTTAGATGAACATCCATCCCTCTGTCTCTACGTCCCAGTCAAACACGTCTTTTCCCATCACCTTTTCCATGTAGCAGTACTGTCTTGTGTTAACTTACTCGTATAGGGATGCGCTCTGTCTCAGCCTCCTTCTGTGGGTTACGGTACTTCTCGTAAAATTCTTTCTTCTTGCTGCCCTCTTTGTCATCTTTGCGTTCCTTCTTTTCAGCAGGCTCATCCAATAGTTCATCCATTGAGTCATGAAGAGAAGATCTATCTGGCTTCTCAATCTCAAGGAAGTTTTCATTTGGGTTCAGCACCATCACACCATAGCCTTCCTGCAAAAACATGTAAAAGATGAAAAAAAAAAAAAAAAAAAAAAAAATTTCACCACTTAAATAAAAATCTTAATTCATTTCTACAAATATTTGAATTAAAGACATCTAATAATACATGTCACATTGCAGAGCATTATATATAAATTTAGTGGGGACATTGAATTCACTCTAAGATTAACCAGTGAGCAGCGTTAAGTCTAAAGGCCACATGTCACTTAATATGTATAGATTCCTCCATCACCAAGTGGAAAGGTAACTACAAACAACTGCATTGTAGTAAGTGCAAGTCCAAAATCCATCAAAAAGCCCTGTTTCCACTTTTACATCAAAATTGTTTTCAGTGTTTTATTAACAATGAAAGGTTAGGATAATAAATAAGACAGAGGAAATGCGTTGAATAAAAGGAAGTTTTCATCAAGACTATGTGGACTTTAATTAACTGTGCTTATTGTCCCAAGCACTTGGAAACTAAAGCAGGAAATGGAAGGATTCCTGTTGCACTCTGGCTATGCTTCTTGCAAAAACTCTAGTGACTCATATGCAAACATAAAGCTTTGGATTTATAATAGGGCAAAGCAAAATATATACATTTTTTGTCACATGATGCTTTATACATTTAGAACAAAAAATCAAATCTATCTATCAATCTATCTATCTACAAAGAAATTTTTTTCAGAATTATAATGGTATTGGTGAGTTTTATTTTTCCCCGTTTAAAATAACCTATGAAGACTAAAGTGTTTTTCTCTCCTTTTACATTCTTGAACCAAAAACACAAAATATATTATTTTATAAACTAAAAAAAGATTACATATATATGTTTTGATCATCTCAGGGTCAACAGACAAAATTTTCACACATATGCAGATGCAAAATAATGAGAAAGGGGGAAGTGGAATAAACACCTTAAGGAGAGTAATAGATGAAACAGAGTTGTAGCCTCGCTCTGCATCATCTCTTTTTTTAATAAGTGTTAACACAATGTGCTTGCCTGGAGTCCTTCCTGCGCCCATCACCATCAAACCTTTCACACAACCCTTTCCTTAGCACCTGCCGTGTGTTGACAACAGCAACATGACACTTTCTCACTTATTTAGATTATCAAATCAGCCTGATTCTCACTTGCTTTCAGATTCAGACAAGACTACTCGTCCCTCTCCGTGCACATGTACAACTTGCATTGGACAAAAAATAAAATAAGCATTAATTAGCATGTGAAAACAGCATACGAATGCATATCCATGGTAATAATTGACAACTAGTAGGGATGCAAGTAATACATTCAAAAACCAAGTGCAGATATCAAAGCAGTTTTAATTATTATACATTTTTTCCTGTCTGTTAAATACATACTTTAACAGAAAATTGAAAAAAGTAACATCAGTAAATATCACATAGAGTAAAGATACATAAAAAACAGAAAACTGTTCATAATTTACCCAGAATATCAAGGTTCACACCAGCTTTGTGCCACTGCCCACTGGTGGTAGCCTGATAAAATAACTGCCCGGGCCAGCTTTGATCATGATTATAGTATTTTTCAATTTATCATGTAAAGTATATACTAATTTAAAAAGCAAAATGATCAAAAATAATAAAAAAACAAAATAAATGAACTCACTTCTGATGCATGTGAAAAGTCATCTCATCCTTAGTTAACATGGTTAAAAGTTAATACTCCAGTAACACAAGTCGTCTCTGCTGAATGATCCAAACCCATCATGGTCACACGTACTCCTTAATGATATCGCTCCAACTCACAGCGCTGTGTCATGTTTCCTGGCCTTAGGAACACTGATTCTAACCCCAGCTGGTCCGGTTCCTAGCCTTTTAGCTCGGGAATCCTAACCCATGGCCTATAGCCTTTTTTGTCAATGGCGATGGCTCTAATGTAGCCAACACCCGTTCAGCTGTCTAGTCACCCAGAAGGATATTGCTTTTCAGGCAAACAGTCCTTGGTCATAAGGAGCAAGGCCTCAAAGTTCAACTGAGTCGGAAACCATCATTTAATTTAACATAGAGAGGTCTGTGTGGTGTCGGGCCAACACTGCTGCTTCCAGTGCAGACATTTCCTTCAATCAGTCCCCTCTCTGTCAAACAAACACAAAACAGTAGGTCATGATCTGATTCAATCAATGTATAGTTTGCTGAGGTTATGGTGTTTGATATGTCTTGTGCTCGCAAAATCTCACAGAAAGCAAATTGCCCCGCTCAACCCAATTTAAATATTGGAATTCTGAGTTTCCCATAAAGAATGCTAAATCTTTTGTATACAGCCCTTGACTTAGGTCATATGGTCTTTGTGTCTAAAACTAACTGTTACGTCTTGCATACAAACATACCGACAGATGGACCTAAAAATGGAATACATTGACTAAATCTGATCATTGTTTTGTGATGTGCTGTCAAAGTCTGTCTCAATCTTATACAAATGCAGGTTACAATCCTAGGTCACTCTGCTTTATAAAGCTAAATCTCTAGCACAGCCATGCAAACTCTGGGCTGTATTGTCTTTGTCCTGTGCACACACGGTTTTAAATAAGATACACACAGATCTGATTTGATTCTCCTGCTGTATAGCTTTAGCTGAGCCTCTTCCCATGCCCTGTGGTGCCCCTGTGCCACTACCACACTGAGCTGCTGCCCCAGGGCCAGCGGTCAAGAGGGTCGCTCCATCCCCTCAAAAAGGGGGTACTGCGACCCTGTCACCTCGCTCTGGACGATCCTTAGCTCGTCTTTGTCAGCCTGTCGTGCACCAGATAACACAACAAAGACTGCCAATGCTACGGAAACCAGTGTTTGTATCATGATTGGGATGAAGTCTTAGTCTGTCCTGACTCAATCTGTGAAATAATGATACTGAAAATCCAATACATATGGATGGATGAGAAATAGATATGGGAACTTTTTTTTTCTCCACAATTTTCTTTTCTTTTTTTTTTATCTTGAAATATTGCAATTGCCATTGTTCAACAAAAAGGTCGGTCATTACATGGTTTATTTCCAGCTCCAAATAAAAATAAAAAATAACATAAAGAATAAAAAAAATATTTTCCAAAATGTAGTACCCTTAAGATTATAATATTAGCTGTAACTATTGCATCATGTTGATAGAGACTTATCGGACTACTTCTAAGCATCATTTAATGTATGTCAGAGAAAGAAAGTGTAAATTAACCTCTTTAAGACAGCGTCTTTCTTTATTTTATTTTATCTAGTGGTGTAATGAAACAAAATGTGTCTAATGTAAAGGAGGAGCAGGGAGCGAGGCGGCCGGAGTGAGAGGGTGTTTCATCTGTGCGCGTGCAGCTCAGTGTTAGCTTTGATGTGAGGGCTCTTATGTGGTACGCACAGCTTTGGGCACAGGGACGAGGACAGCACTTGACAGGTACAAAGCATGGCTATGAACGGTCATGCGGTGACAAAAGGGGCATGCTAAATTTTGGGTGGTTATTCAATTATTAGAACGTTAAAAATATGAACTCAATAAAAGTATAGCTCGACCACCGCAGCCTGTAGGTGCCATTAGTGCTACTTCTCATTTTATTAGCTTAGGTTAGCGCCTGTTAGGATCTGGGTTAGCGACGCTTCCTCAACTCAACATCAATTTCTTTTACTTCCTTGTTTCGCCCAATATGCAGCTCCCGATTCGCTCATCAGGCTTGAGTGACAGGGGTGGATAGGGTCACCCAGCATGCCATATCCAATAAGAGTGTGCGGAGGGGAGGGATGTCGGGCAGCCAATACAGTCAGGTTTGAGATGTGAATGACGGCACAAAGGCTGGACTCAAAGACACTGTAAAAACAAAAATGGCACCTGAATTTGAACACACGCAACACTAGGATATATATAATGAAATATAAATACACATTTTAACAAGTAAAGCCATTCTTTGTCAGGGCAACCTGGCAGTGGGTGACCTTGCCTGTCTTCCATCTCTACGTGAGCTTTTTCTGTATGCGGAGGCCCTTTATCCATCCGATCCCTTCTTTTTTCTTTTCTTCCTACGCTCTCTCTCTCTCCCTGAGGCAGACATCCCACACAGATCGCTCAGTTCTGTCAGATTAAGTCACACTGCCCCCTTTCTCATTTTAGCGCCGCACCATTCTGAGACCACCTCCCCACCAGCACCCCGCGAATGCCATGTTTCTCCCCAAGTAGAGAGGTGGGAGCTCTGCTTACTGTACCACAGGGCAATGAAAAGATATGTGTTAGGATCTTTGGGGTAATATACAAGCGGATGAGACAGCATTGTCATCAGCCTGTCAGCTCAAAATCAATCATCTCTTTGATAAGTTGGGATTCCCCAGAGACCTAGGAGTAGTTAGAGAACAGACTTAAATTATGTTCTGTGCACAGTGTGAGTCAACGCAAAATAATGGGGGAAACGAAGGGAGCCTTAAAGTAAATTGAATATTTTTACTTTGTACATTTGGATCTAAATTTATACCTTTGACCCTTTCAATTAAACGAATGATAAGTCAAATTCTGGACAAATCAGCAGGTTGCATCAAGGAGAGAGTCTGATCATGAAGCAAATCACTGCACAATCATTAACAGCTGAGAAGGGTAAAACCAAGCAGAGAAAATAAATCAACAGTGTTAATTACAAAGCATGCAAATAATAATCTTATCTAAAAATAATAAAAGATATACAAACAAGACTGAAATTACAAACCATAAAAGCCAAAAAAATAAAATCTTGTCTGTGGTGAACTATCTAGAAAGCAGAAAAAAGCAAAAGACAGAATTGAAAGCTACAGCAAACCAAATCCAATGCTAAAGGACAGTTAAAACTTAATCTTACCATCTGCCCTCAAAGTTAATTTTTGAACAAATGGGCTGATGTGGAGGTTCCCCTCTGATAATCATTAACATTTAATTAAGTTTCCCTCAAATAACTTTCAGTTTAAGTTTTAAGACATTGAGTTTGGGATTTGCTTTGCTAATATAGCCATGCACAAAATTAGTCAATGTAAATACACTTTTATAATGATCAACCTTTTCTTGATCCTAATGAGCACAAATACGTAAGGTCAGGATTAAAAGGCTAACCTTTGGAACAAGTCAAGTATCCGTGTCTGAATAAGAAGAAGAGTTTTTAACCTTGGCATGGGATGTCTTGCTCATTTGGATATTGTTTGTATGTGTGGAGCTGAATATTATAAATGAGTTCAAAGTGGAGCAGTGGGGTGGAGGAAGTGAAGAGAATAGCACAGCTTCTGATCCCTGATGCCTTCCATTCTTTTTAAGCTCACATTTACATTTCTTTCTATGTGTTTGCTTCTCTCTCTCATCCCAATGTGTCTATTTTCAGCATCTGAGTATAAAAGCCAAGATAAAGACTATTCCAGACAGCGTTGAGTAACTTCAGTGCCAATGTCAAGGCCAGGCATCTTTACCACACTCAGCATATGTGACTCTGTGAATCTGTTTAGCTGATGCTTAAAGGTGCTGCATGCTAATCAAGTAGGAAATATTTCAGTGTCATAAACATAAGTAACTGCACACACATACACATTAGCTGACATGCACATCGTCAGGAGCACCTCTTCATCTGCTCGCAGCACGACACGCGGAGGGAGGTGCAGGGTTGGGGCTGGGGGTGCTACATTGGGGTGGGTATAGCATTAATCACCGTCCAGGTGGAAATGTCAGAGCTATCGATTGTGCAAGTAAATGTTACACAAGTCATTTGTCAACTTTTTTTCTCAAACAGAGTTGCATGTCATTTGCAAAGATGCTACTCAGAATGTAAACTTCTCATGCAATCGGGAATTGAAAGTTGTGTTTCAACTCATCCAGTTTGTATATTACTATGAGACCATTGTAAAAATAAAATGGAATAAAAGACAATCAGACGTCTTCTTAAACCTCTGCTAAGACTTGGCTAAAGACTCTTCCATTACAAATTTGTTTGTTTTAGTTTCAAGTTCTTAAAAAACAAACCAATTTGTGGTGATGGTCTGAGCAATCCCCCTAACCACACAAGAGAAAACAAAAACGTGTATCGCTTTACACAGTATTTCATATTCATAATGATTTAATATTTTCAATTAAGTTTATTAAGAGGGATAACGCCTAAGCATAAAGAAATACAGGAAGTGTGAAGAGTCCTCAGCCCTCAGAGGGAAAGCTACAGGGAAATAAATACAGAAAGCTTATTCTGATGCCGTTAGCATTTTGATTTATATATTCTATATTGTCTCCCCTAAGCATACACATGTATTTTTAATGAGGGCAGAGAGAAATACATCATGGAATGATAGGTGCCTCCCTGCCCTCCTGCCTAACTATTTAATGTATAAATCAGAATGAGAAGAGAGCCAGAATGGGCCAACATAGAGTGAAGCTATCCCAGGTGTTCTTCATGAGGCCATCATCAACCATCAGTGACAATGTCTGTGTTAAACAAACTGCTTTTGAACTTATTTGAGATATATTAAATATAATTACACAATCCCAGTAACTGCAACTTTTACTAGCGCATCAACGGTAGTATAGGAAGGTCCATATTAAATGAACTATTCACATTTCTTTAGAGATACAAATAATAAAAGCGCCGCAAGGAATGTTCTACCTGACCATCTGGATGGATAGCTTTAACACACATGAACCCACACCCTGTGGGTGCAAGACACATGACCATATGTCCAGTCTTAATCATCCAGGGTCATCCACTGGACACCTTTGGAATATAGTATCCATCCTTGTCACTGTAAAATGGTGAATTTACCTGGCTATGATAAATTTAAAAAGTAGATGACAAGGTAAAACAAAAAACATCACACATTATGCAAAATAATCGTACATATCTTCTGCCTCTGAAGCCATTACTGTACATTGCAAAGAGAGCATTATGTTGAAACATAGGTTATTAATCTTACTGAAGATCACAAGAGCACCCTGACCTCAAAATGGCAAAGGCCAAAGCAAGATTCCTTCACCTCTGACTTGTTTATGTGACCTAGGCAGAACGGCACAGAGTCATATCAATGTTCGTATGTAGAACAAATTGCTGTTCTAATTGAAACTTTCATTTATACGCTGAACTACTTATTTACTGTAAGTAAGCAATAAACAGATC